>JAXQKE010000495.1:0-14366 GCA_037042355.1 Candida sp. Y128-05E
AATCCCTTTTCTTTCGATTTCGAGTTTGTCTGCTTCTTAGTTTACTTAACTCTTTAGTGTATTTGTATTTTATTCATCTAATACCAAGAAATATTGATAGCAATGTGCGTAAACAAATAGTAACACTTCCATTCATATATCATAAAAATTATCAACTGATGAATCATAACACAAACACCAATCTCAAGACCGGGTTACAGATCATATTGGTAGTACACATTGATCTAATGATATTATGATTGGATTGGTTTACCCTAAAATCCTTATGGTTAGTGAATTTATTAAACTTACAATATTCAAATACTTACCTTAAAATGCTAATGCAAACAATATTAAATTATTTGATTGAATTAGCATCCTTGCAGGAAAACTAAGATTTTATGCCCTCTCTCAAGTTTCCTATGAAGATATATTGTTACAGGAGAATGTAATTAAGCAAAGATAAATTGCATTATACCCTTTTAATTAGAAATGTGTTAATTAGTTTGCGAGTCAATATTTTTATCATTTATTTTTTAGAACAAAATCACCAAGGTTAGATGGAACTGGCCAAACAATGGTCATTAGAGGCCCAGAGACTCTTACTCTATGTCTAGGATTAACAATGTTGATCCTCCTTGCAAACTTGGGGTGAACTCAAATGAGTGCGACAAAATTTAATTAGAATACGACAATTGATTGGTATTTAATCTAATTATTTAAGTCAGATTGTTTAATAAGTACTGGGTACAGAATTGAGTAGTTCCATCCTTGCTGTTGCTTTCACAATTGATAATGAAATTTGATGATTTACCAGACCATATCATCTCAAATATTTTCAGTAATTTAACTGTGGGGGAAGTGAAGACGATAATACCATATTTGTCACAATTGACTAAGCTACTTTCAATTCAAAGACTATACCGTGACCGTATCATATTAGTGAATCTTATCCTTCGAGACACTGAACCTATAATTAGTATACAAGAGTTCCAAAGTTTATTAGATCAAACCCCGTTTAGATCATGTCCTACTAAACACTTAAGTATTCAATTTGAATATTCTACCACGGATCAAGTAGATTTGGTTGTTAATAAATTGTTCAAGAAATATCATTTGTATTTTGAAAATATTGCCGAAATAGATGTATCTATTCATCTGTGTGATTCTTTAATGTTGGAACCATATTCTATTTTGCAGAACTTGAATGACATGGCGGATACTATAGCTGCACATATCAATACTATATCGTTTGATAATTGCCGAATTGGAAGTTATCGATATCCATGGAAAGTTTTCTTTAGCAAATTCAAAAACTTGCAAAGGTTATCCTTGAGAGGTTGCGGTTTAAATGATGGTGCCCCTATTTTAGACACATTGAGAATTCTCCCGGTTTTGCAAGAATTAGATTTGAGTGATAATCCATTGAAATCGATTTCAATGTCATTCGTAGATAGCTTAGCAAAGACATTGACTACTTTAGAATTCGAGAATAATGCCATCTCGGGATTCCATATACCATATTTTACTGATTTATTACCCAATTTACGCTGGCTCGGTCTATCTAACCTGGCCCATTTGAGATTTATCAATTGCCATAACTTTACCAGACCAGATTTTGAATTAGATATCCTGAATAACACGCTAGATGATTTGCTGAGACGTCGTTTAATCGAACAATCACAGAACATCGGTTTCCTGGTCTTGGATTTGTCTACTGTTGACTGGGGCAGTGATACCGATTCGGAAACTGAGCTTTATGGAGCTGAGTATTATGAACCTGAGCAATATTTGTTTTGGTCGGATTCGGATTAGCCCGTGTTTAGATTTCCTAGAAACTAGAATCTATATGCTATATTATATTTGCTCTAGGGTTGCGTGTTGGTTAATTTAAACTGTTTACTTGTTGATTTATTTCCAGAATAATAGGTAGAATTGCTATGAGATAGAAGAAGGGTACACCTCCTTTACAAATTATTTTCTCTATCTTTGTGAATTACATATACTGATATTCCAATTAAGCGCCGGATGTTACACTCAAAATAAGGTACATCAAATCGAGCCACAACCTCGGGAAAAATATATAACGAAAGTTTGTCTCAAAAATAGAAGTAGTGGCGTATTTAATTGATCTACTATTTGAAGAAGCATACGTTCTCCAAGCACTTGAAGTGATCATACATCATGTATTTAATCGAAAAGCTGATTTTCTTATCCAATATTCAAGTTGATCTTGACAAGCGCTTGATGTACATAAGTGGTACGACTGATAGAATTCTATGATAATGTGTTACTTTGACTGTATGTATGTTTCGTATTAGATCCCAGCTGTGTACCAGCCCCCAATTCTGTAAATACTTGATTTTCATACTTCCTACAAGATTAATGTCAAAATTTGGATTTAGTCCAGGTTATATTTTACGTCTAGTTAGAATATATTACTAAGTTTTAATTCACCCTTTCCTTCCATGAGACATGTAACATGCATGAGACATGCAACATCCCCACAAAAATGTCGGGGGTTGCTGGTACACCCAATGCTCACACGCCAGTTCAATCAACAGTGAAGACTTAGACAGAACTCCTATTTTTAGAACACTTGCATTCTACTTTTAGTTTTAATTTGCAAGTAATAATACAAGTTGCTTGATGTACACTAGAGTTCTGTTTGATTCATCGAATTTGGGTTAAATATAATTCGCAGCCGTTTGATTAGAAATCATGAAGTTTTATGAGTTACCAGACGAAATCAAATTATCGATATTCCATTGTCTAAGTCCCGAAGATACTTTATCAATCTTTTCTTATTTACCGAAGCAAGATCGTGCTGTTGCAAGCGAAAGATTGTATCGAAAACATATAGTAATCCTAAATAAACCCGACTGGTTAAAAGAATATAACGAAAGTACAAAACTATTTGTACAATGTTATAAGACCTATCTTCAACAAACGACATTTGTGTCGATTATACCTAGACACCTAACAATCCTGTTGAGTACAAATAATTTCAAATTTTCAGAATTTGATAAGTCAAATCGTCAATTTAATAGTTTGTTAAATCAATATCAAAATTATTTCAAATTGATACCTAAAGTGGAATTATCAATTCATGCTTATCACTCTTTCGGGGAAGATCATAACCATGACTCCGCCATTATTACTCAAATAATTGAAACAAGCTGCAACATTTTTGCAACCAATCTAACCCACTTAAACTTGGATGATTGCCAAATTGGTGAAAGTTTTCCCAGTTGGGGTAGTCAATTGCATAAATTAGAAAAATTGACAACATTAACAATACAATCATGTGGGATAGAAAGTTCTTATTTAAATAATAACGATATTTTTGGGTCGTTGAAATTCCCGCCAGCTTTACAGAATTTAGCCATTGTAAATAACAATTTACGATTCATTTCTACAAATCTCATTAATAATTTACCTAAATCTATTAGGAATCTATCATTCAATGATAATATAATTGGTATTTTTGATATCCCAAATTTGAATTTAATCTTACCAAACTTATTCTCATTGAATTTAAGTGGGAATTACTTATCAGTGTTTGTTAACTCCTCGAATTTTACGAAACCCAGGTTTAAATTGGGTCTATATACAGCTTTTCCTGATCCCTCTCTGAAACAAAGTTTAGTTGAACAATCGGAAAATATTGGATTTACTATATTAGGCTTAATGTAAACGAAAGACCACTAGTGGGATTTGAGAGGAAATGGGGTTTTTGATTCTAGTCTCGACAAAGAAGTCATAAGATCATTGATTTTAAGATTATTTTAGAACCTATACCAAAACTCGTACTAGGTTGATCTAACTCCTTTGGGAGATAGTCACCGAACGTTACTTTTTAATAATACGCAGTAATATATTATTCTTACATTATATAAATACCTAATTAAATCAAACACCTAATTAAAACATTGAGAACCTACAAAATCACATATATTTTATACTCCACATTGAATATCTGACTCCAATATATACATCCCAGAAACAACTTCAATCGCCCATAAATATCGTTAATTTTCTTTTTTTTTACTCCTTGCATCATTCTCTTGGCCCGTGCTCATCCATGCTTATTCTTGCTTTGGGATGAGCAAAGCATTCTCGATCATCATTATTGTTATAATCGTTATTTAACGGAGTTGTAGCACCACTTTCTGCTGGGACGTATTTTAATTCATCGAAACTCCCGTCGCTGTTACTTCCGGTATTTTCTTCTTCACCTCCAGACAAATTGTCATCACTAAAATCAATATCAAATTTTTTAGTGGAATCTTCAAAATCTTCGGGACTTATTGGTGGTGGATGATAATTCTTAACTTTAGCTTTTGAGTCATCACTCAAAAAATCAGTAAATGTTTTCTGTTTTTCTCGTTCATTCCAATGTAAATTTCGTGAAACCGAATCGATATATTCCGTTTTAGATGCAATAACTGTTGGGAATGGGTATTGTGAAGCATGGACAGTAACATAATCGCCTCGTTTTAACTCTGTTCTTACTCTACCATCAAATGACGACCAGGCAATGGCTCTACTATCGTTAGGGACTTTAACTTTCAAAAACATTCCATCTGGTAATAAAATGGGTCTGAAAGATAATGTATGGGGGCAAATTGGAGTAACGCTGATGGCGGATACACCCGGGTGTACCAAAGAGCCACCAGCGCTTAGCGAATAGGCAGTCGAGCCTGTAGGAGTGGCAATGATTAAACCATCCGCTTGGGCCACTGTCAACAATGACCCATCACCATATAATTCCAAATTAGTGACAAATGGCGAAGGACCACGGTCAATGACTAATTCATTTAAAACTTGTTGTTCGCAGACCAATTTGCCATCGGCGCGATGGACTCTACAGGTGAATCTCATTCGCAAACAAGCCTTGACCCCTGATTCAATCACATTGGTCATTTTCTCACGGAACTGTTCGAAATTAAAATTGGTTAAAAACCCCAAGGAACCTAAGGAAAAACTCATGACTGGCGGTACAACTTTTTGGAAAAGATTAGAAACGTATAAGACAGTACCATCGCCTCCTAGGGTTAGAACCAAATCAAAGATTTCTGGATTTTGTAACGCTGATTTCTTGTCCCAAAACTTTAAGGTATCCTTAGCTTTGGTGTAAGTTTCAACTAAATTTTCGGCATCGAATCGTTTAGAATGCTGTAATTTGTGATCTACATAGATTATTATATCCCGATTTCTGGTCAATAACCATTCGACAATCTCTCTTGTCAAGTAAATTAATGAGTTATCTCTAGCTTTAGTGATGATCATGATCACACGGACATCTAGCTGAATAGTTACTTTGGAAAGACTTTTAGCCATCATTCGCACTCCGTTGGCAGTTTCTGCCAACTGGGTATGACTTTTAACATGCTTTAATTCATCACTACTAAGCTTCTGTAATGTGTTTGTAACCTTCTTGTTAACTGTGTCACAGTATAACTTGTTATGAAGCAACGGTTGATCTTGGGTAAATTCTCTAGATTTGGGAGTGGTGTTCCCTATAGTATGTTTCTTCTTGGAGAAGCTGCTTAGCCTTTGCAAATCGACCGACATCATGTCCAATTGGTTCCTATCTATAAAGTTATGACTCGTTGATTTATACTGGTCAATTTTTCTACTAGCCCAGACAAAATGCGGATTCGGATATAACTCCGAGATTTCTTCAATGGGAAATCAATCCATCAATGAAGAATACAATCATAGCAGATGACACATGTGTTTTGTGTACCACCACATATGTTGAAATGATGTTATTTATAAATAGTTAATTTATAACTTGTCTGTCTATTTTTTTTTTTCTAAATGTTCTATTATATGACTATGATACAGAGAGTGTAAACTATAGAATCAGTGAGAATTAAGCAGATTTGACTCTACATTTCCAGCCGGACTTTTTATCCAACAAAGGTAAAGAAGCACCTAAACACCATCCAATTTCATTACCACTGATCTTATCAGTGGTTCTTAATTCACGACTGTATGGAATATCGTAACCATTATGAACCAAAGCAGAAATAAATGATAAATCGGCACACCATTCTGGGGTTTCTTTCAAGATTGAAACTGGTTCATCTAACAAGAATTGGGCCCATGACTCTTCACCGCTGCATACAACTTTAGCCAAGTCGTGTAATTCTTCAACAGTGAATGATGTTGGGAATCCCAAAGGACTAGTTCTGTCGAAGAAGTATGAAAATACAAACATATCACTTGATTTTTTGAACGCACGATTTAAGGAAGGTTGGTGGACACCATTGAATGAACATGGAGCTTGTTCACATTTTCCGTCTTTGTTCAAGACTTTTTCGGCCAAGTATCTACATTGGGAACCTCCTGAGGTTGGTGGACCTTGGAAATTGACAACATAAAATGCATCTTTGGCGACTTCAACAATGACGTTTTCAGTGGTGATTTTAGGTGGAACACAAGCGTTTGGAATGGTGTATTTCGATTTTCCTTCCTTGGCAGCAGCTTTAGCTGCTTTGGAATCAGAATATTTGGTGACATCTTTATGTTCTTTCAAGTAAGATTCCATAACAACAGCATTCATCTTGTTTCTTCCTTCATTCAAACCATATCCCAAATGAGAATATTGATATAAGGTAAATTCACGATCACCAAACTCAAATTCATATTTATGTTCACCGTCAATCATTTTTTCGTCGGTGTTGAAATCAGGTTCAAATACAATTTGGGTGGATCCACCACCCAAGTCAAAGACAGCGGCAGTAGGAGTCTTTTCCGAAGAACCAATGTTTCCTAACAAATAGTTTGTAGTGATCCAAGCGTAAACCCCTTCGTCTCTACCTTCCATAACAGAAATACCATCGCCTTCAACTACAGCAAATGGATAGTCAGTTTCCAAATGTTTTCTAACTTCGGCCAAGATGGCATTAGCTTTTTCATCACCCAATTTTCTCAAACCAGCAGTAGCTTTGACTGCAATAGGAGTACAGGAATGTTTATCTTTAGGAATAAATTTAACAGCAGCATCTAATAACTCGTCCAAGGATTTAGCTGCACCTACAGTATCGGTGTCAAATGAAGATAAACCTGGTTTCAACATTTTGAATTCTTCTTGTAATAATTTTGGTGGGGAAACCGAAGTATCGAATTCATAAGCATGGACTCTGGATCCAGAGGAACCAGCATCAATCATGACGACGTAGCTTTTGACGGGAGCACCAGAAACAGCATTATCCTTCCCAGAATCCTTTCCAGTTTCCTGTTCGAGTTTATCAGCTTGTTGAGTGTCAGCTTGCACTCTTTCAGCTTCTACTTTATTATTTTCAGTATCTTTCAAAAGACCATTAATTTCTTCACCTTTATCACCGGGGGTTTTATCAATAACACCTTGAGGAGCATCAGCTAATTTTTCAGCAGTAACTTTGGGTCTGGATGGGGCACCATCCTCTTTAACGTATGGACCATCATTGAACTTTCCTGTTTGAACAGGAGCAGGAATTATAGTCTCATCTTGAACAGCAGCCGGTCTAATATTTTGAATGGAATCACCGATATTGTGATTGGAAGTAGCAAAGAATCCTACAAGGCAGAATAAAGCCACTAAAGCTATAGCAACACGTAAAAACCTCGTATTCAACATGGTTTTTAGATAAGTTGATTATATTTCAGTATACGTAGTTGAACTTTTTTCTTGATTCGAAAAGAAACGCGATCACAAAAGCGTTTCTTTTGATATTATGTAAGCTCGTCTGAAACAACAACAGAGAGAGATAGGTAGATAAGCAGTTAAGCAGTTGTACATAATAAAGATTTATATAACTAATCATTACGATTATGGTATTTACAATTGCTTACTCTTTTGTTTTATCCAGATAATTTTGAAAATAATGGATTTACTTATTTTTTTTTTTTCTCTTAGGTGTATTGTAGATAATTCTTCAATTGTGAAATTTCAAGCAATTCTAGGTCGTGTAAGTAAGAACTGGTTGACTATAGCACATGGCAAATGCCTACAATAGTCAAGTTATAGATGGACCATATTCTAATGATTTTTCTTTCACCATAATTTTCGTATTCTTCTAAGCCCTTAGTAGACTATTTTTAGATTACCTGCGACAGCTTAAATGGGATAAATTGGAGATCAGCAAGAATGTAAGTTAGAAGGTATACAAATGAATCCAAGATTCATGGTTTTGATTGTATCCTAGATAGTGTTAAGTGCGAATCAATTTAATCTGGTTTAATATAACCAAACTATCCACGCCATGAGTTTGGCTGCAAAAAATCCAATCGAGTTGACAATAAAGGATATCCTCTGGCAAGAATTATCTGAAGAAGATGTTGGTTAGTTATTTATAACCAACTAATACGTAATTGATACAGTTGTGATTTGTAGATTTTTTATTCAGAAATTTTTGCTTTTATAGTAAAACTTGATAATTTTTGAAAATTAATTATACAATTTCATTTAATAAATGGATAAAACACATAATTTATATAATTTGAAAATGCAATTGCCGTGGTATATATAGAACCATAAATATGAATCATTGGTTACTGGAATAATTATTTAGCTACACCTACGTTCTATGATTAATTCCTGGTTATCAAAATTTAAACCAAGTTTACATTGCCATTAAGTTTGAGATATCCAAATAACAAGATTAACCAAAGAGAAATGTTTTTCAATATCCTCAAGAATGTATGGGGTTAAATGGATACAAATGTAAATAATTCTACATATACTTTTTCCGGAAAAATTAAAAGTAATAAACTGGCACAAAAAAACTTCTTATAAAAACAAAAAAACAAAAACTATAAAAGGTGCTAAACATGTCACCAGAGATGTATGATGAAACTAAAGAGCTTAAACCAACTGCTGACCCAGCTCCCTATAACACACTTCCAGTATTTATTCATTCTAAAATCTCTACCAAAATTCTTGTTTGAGGACAAGGGTATCCCGTAAGTGATGACGCAATGGCATTGTTAATGCTCTTAACAATAGAATTTAGAGTCCGAGAAATTTTGAAAATGTTCATTGTTTAGTCACTCATTACAATAGTATCTACATGACATATAATATACACTAGTAAATAGCAAGCCACCCTTTTAACCTAACCAATCTATTAATTAGCCGTAAATGGTATCAACCTCAAAACAAGACATTTTATCAGATTTGAACACAAAAAAACTGTCAAATGTCAGAACATCAAACTGTCAAAATGTCAAAATTGTAAGAACGAAGCTGGAAATTTAGTATGAATCTAAACTTCATTGATTATATGGTATCAGAGTCATTCGTTTCTTTATTATATATTGTTCTTAATTGAAAAATATTATCAACAAAAGATCCAAACTTCAATACAAAAAACAAACTTCTCACGTGATATGAGAACGACAATTTTAACCCCAACTAAGTTTGTAACAATAATAGGTAGGTAAAACACATTCCATGAAGGGTGGAGATGTCTATTAAGTCTGACAACAACACTAGGAAGATGCTGCTAACGGGCGACCAACATCCACCCAAGAAAAAACGTACTTTGGGCAAGTATCCATGTCCTCATTGCGATAAAGTCTTCACAAGGTCAGACCATTTAGCTAGACACAATTTGAATCATGAACCTAAACAAGTATACACTTGTGAGTATATTATACAAGAAAGCGGTGAAAACAAACGAATATGTGGTAAAACTTTTGTTAGAAAAGATTTAAATGACAGACATTTGCGAAGACATATTGAATTAGCTAATAGCGGAAAGTTTGCTACACCACCTTCAGATGCTCCTTCAAGGAAGAATTCCCATAGGAAATCGAGTGTTTCAAGTCAAACCACTTCTTCAAGTCCCGATTCAATTGGTCAATCTCAATTACAAATTTCAAATCTAATACATAATGGAGCTAATCCTGAGAATGCTGTACCACCAGATGCATTTATTCAAGATTTAACTAATAATAATGCCAATCCTCAAAAGGAGGTCTATTATCCGAACAGAAGTCAGACAAATAATAATGGTAATGCAAATAATTCAAATAGGCAGAATCTTTCGGAGTACTACAATAAACCAATGAATTATTCAATGCCCCATTCGCAAAATGATATTATCCATTGGTTATTCACCGACTCTCCTCCGAACAATTTAAACATGTCTTCTCCAGAATGGAATTTACTACAAAGTCAATTACAAACTCCCCAAAATCCACCACAGAATCCCCACCCCAATTCTAATCGACCCTCGCAACAGATGTCTCCTCAAGATCAGTTACTTCTAAACCAACAACTCCACTCACAACAACAAATGCTCCAACAACAATTGCACCAATATCAACAACAGCAAAATCAATTACAAAATCCAATGTCGAATAATCAATTGATTCGACTGGACCAGAATATTCCGGTCCAACCAAAAGACACTACACTAGATCAAGACCATCGAAATTCAATTCTGTATGATAATCAACCAAATTTAATTGAGTTCCCCGCTGCAAATCAAATCATTCCATCTCCAGCTGGGTCACAACTAACTATTGGTGCCGGCGAAGTCAACTTCGAGGGCCAATTTTCCAATTATGGTAACAATTTCCCCATGAACTATGGTTTGCAAGATGCAAATATCTTTCTGAATGACGATAATCCGTTGGATGAAGTGTTTTTGAAAAACTTTCAGCAAATGAAATCAGAAGAATTTTCTGGGTTGTCGTCCACTTTCACTATGAGTTTAAACGGTACCGTGTCTTCATCTTCCCCTACCAATAGCGCGGAATCAAGTAAATCTCCAAAAGCCGACATGAATCCCGATTTCATCCCCCACCGAGACTCAATTGTCCCCAAATTAGTAGAACATTCCCAAAAGTTCAATTTACCGGTGAATAAACACTTTTTCGTCGATGCTCTATTGGTGGATCTGATATTGAGGAGTTTGAATTTATCCCGAGAGTCAATTTTAGCTATTTTCAATGAGGATGATGAGTATTCGAATTCAATCGAAGATAGGTTATCGTACTATTTATTTTTGTATTGGAAGATTTTCCATCCTCAATTCACCGTGTTGCATAAACCTTCATTTGACACAAAACTGGTTGAACCATTGCTACTTTCGTCAATGTTACTAATCGGGTGCACATACAGTTATACTCCCACAGAAACACAAATAAAGGAACGGAAGAAATCACCCGAATTTAAATTTAGTGTCCATATTGCAACTCCGCTAAGGTTTCAAATCTTCCAGCACGAAGAGTTTAGATCACCAACTGAATTATGGGTTTTGCAAAGTTTGAATCTTTTAGAATGGTGCGAGAAGAATTTCTTGCTGCGTAGGATGCACGAACGGGGTCACATACATCATGGAACGAACGTGCAATTACTTAGGAGGTCGCCATTATTGGGTGGGAATCCTGCAACTACGACTAAAAAACCATCTTCAAGTGGCTCTGCTACTAGCGCTGGAGAAGAAGATTCAGATTCAAATATACCGGAAATTCCACATGAACAAGCAGATTCGTCGGATTTGGCTTTGTTTGAGAAATGGGTAAATTCTGAATCCATGAAGAGAATCACTTTTATGACGTTTTATTTGGATATAATAGATCATATTAAGTTCAGACATAACCCACAAATACTATTTTGGCAATTACAACTAATGAGTTTACCTTGTGATGATGAACACCTTTGGGAATCAGTCGAAGTAAACGGTTCGTTTAAAAAAGTTATCAAAAGACAAAGAAAGTTACAACAACAACGAGCGAGTATGGGATTAAGTACAAAAAGTAAGAAGAAAGATTTCACCCAACTCAAATATGGGGAAAACTTTTTAAGTGCGTTGAAACGATTATTAAAACCCACTTCTACTCACAGCACCCCTAAGATCAGGACTTCTTTATTTACAAAGAATATAGTTTTGGCAGGTTTGTTAGCATTGATGTATCAAATGCAACAGACTGAATTGCAAAATAGCTCATTTTTGTTTTCAAATGGAATGGCTCGAAATGGCAATCTGAACAAGGTATGGAAGGACCACGTTACAAGAGCTATTGATAATTGGTATGCCGAGACTGTAGAACATGGATATTCCTCATATATTGCCATTAATGAGTTTGTTGGGCCTCAACCAATCTTGTTTGCGATGTATCAATTAAGTCAAATTATTGGTATTTCTGATATCAACCATTATGATATTGCTATCTATGGAGGAAGTCCTGCTAATATGAGTGTCAGTGCATCGATGAAAGATGTTTACGTCGTTCAGCGCAAATTGGCTAGTATGTGGTCCAAGCAACCATCAAAAAAATCAATCACTGATATGATAAATTTCAGAAGTGTTGTACATTGTTATTGGTTATTATGGCAATTGATGTTGAGCCCAGTAGACGGCACTGCAGAAGGTGAATGCAAATATATCAATTGGCATGTAAATAATGACTACTTCGACTCGATGTACGCAGTTGGTGTATCGACTTTGGTGTTGTGGAGTTATGTGTACTCCACAGGAGGATCAGAAAGCGCTACATTTTTAGACATTGACGATGCAAATAAATTGGATTATCAGATTAATCCAGTCTATGATAATTTAATTCAACTAAGTGCCGAAGGAGGCTATCAATATTTGAAGAGAATTCGACAAGAATTCGCAACAAGCCTACAAAAGGAAAATCTACCATCGGACTATAATATATACCCGTTGAAATTTGATGCTTCCACTAGTCTTCATAGTAAATTGACCAAGTATTGTGAATTGTTGCCTAAAATTAGCAACAAGCAACATATCAGTGGATTATGTTTCCTAGTTGGTACCAAACTACTACAAAGTCAATGGGAAGTGATTCGAGAAAATGCCAAATTAATTATCAATTGTGGTTTGCGCTCAATTGGTAAATCAACAATCTTGTGTGATAATTTATTTGATAATGAATATGCGGATTGAAAATGATAATGTTTATTAATATAAACCTTTAATTATTGGTTATAATACCAACAACAAACCCTAAAATATATAACAAATAATAAAATAATGAACTAAAAATACAAACATGCAACGTTTTTTCATAAACTTATATATTCTCTTCTTTTCTTTTCTTTTCTTTTGTTGGTTTAAACTAATAAAACAGCATTAACACAACCATCTCTATCTGGTTCGTTTGTAATTTGTGCATATTTACCCCAAACAACTTTACCCCCAGCAGTGACCAAACCCATTTCGGAAACATTAACTTCTATGACGGTACCTTTAGTCAAAACACCTAATTGAGTATACATTGGTGATTGTGGATTCTTTTTGACACCCAAAATTGGTAAGAAAACGGTTACTTTCAATTCAGGATGAGTAACGTTGGCTTTCTTCTGTCTCAAAGCAGCAGGTCTGATGATTCTTTCCATCTTCACAGGTCTACGAGTGAAACCTTCACCGACGAAAGTGTGTTTAGTAATCATACGTTTCCAAGACTTATGCTTAGATTTACCGGTTTTAATAACTTTGAACATTTCCTCTTCAGAAATACCACGGACTTTAGGTAATGGGACAGCGAATTTGTCAGCTTTTTCCATTCTCTTTTGTTTAATAGAAGACGAAATGGCCTTTGCAGAATTATTGGTTTGACGATCCAAAAGATATGTAGGTAAAGCTTCACCATCATCTTCTTTAGGAGTAGCTGGTCCTTTAACCTTGGATTCTTGATGAGCCTTGATCTTTTTCTTAAGAGCAACCTTTTCAGCATAACGTTTCTTAGCAAATTGTTTACCTTTCCAACCAGTTAAGTTTTGTGCATCTTTAGCGATTCTATGGCCTTCTCTTGCTTCCTTCTTTCTCTTTTTTTCTTCATGATCTAACCTTCTACCATGTTTCTTTATGTGTTGCTCAATATATTCGTTTTGAGGCATTGTAAGTGTGTTTGTTTAAGAAGAAAGACTAATCAACTCTTCTCGTTTTAACTGCCATCTCAAATAAGATAAAATTTATTGTTGTCCTGCAGATGGGATATTTCCCGATGAGATGAGTTTAACAAGGGAAAGATGTTGAGGTAAAGCAACACAATATGGGTCAAGTAGAAGAGTTATTGCGTGGTATCACAGCTTCATATGAGGCTACAAAAGCAAGTATAGACTCTGCTATAAACCAAGATGTTGAGCATCCAGAAATAATTGAAAATTTATTGCAAAAACTGGGCGACAAACAAGCTAAACTCGAAGGTGTTAGTTTGTTAGCATTGAAAAACAATGCATTGGTATCATATTTGGATAACTTGGCATTGATAACGCTAAGTCATATATCCAGATTAGAAGAGGAGAATGAAGTAAGTGAGGAAGATAGGTTAAAAGTCATAAAACAATCGATAGTACAAAGAGTTACTTTAGAAAAGGGAGTCAAGCCTTTGGAAAAGAAATTGAATTATCAATTAGA
>JAXQKE010000496.1:0-14363 GCA_037042355.1 Candida sp. Y128-05E
CGGGTACTAGATACGAGTCTGATGCTTTCAAGTTGCCAAATTCCAGCGATTATCTTCAAACATTCAAAAGAATTGACGAAATGGCTGCAAAAATTAAATCTGCCAAAAAAATTGCCATTATTGGTGGTGGCCCCACGGGTGTAGAAGTTGCAGGAGAATTGGGTTATAAGTATGGCGCTTCTAAGAAAATTGAATTATTCACTGGTAGTACAAAGCCTCTAAAAGCATTGAAGGAATCGAATAGAAAAGCAGCTGAAGAAAAGTTAACTGACTTGAACGTTAAAGTGATAGATGGTGACAAAGTCACCGACTATACTGAATCGACATTGACATATAAAGGTGAGACCTGTGAATCATTCCTACTTGTAAAAGCTACCCAAATACTGATTTTTTATCTGGTGGGGTACTAGACGATGATGGTTATATTGAGGTTAATAATCACTTCCTTTTGAAGGATTATCGTAATGTGATTGCTTTCGGTGATGTTGTTAAAAATACTCCTAAAAATCTAACTGATTTACTTCACAATCAAATTAAGGTGGTGAAAAGAACGATTTATCATTGGTTTGAACATCGAACATTTAAGAAATATTCTCCTTTTAAATCAATGTTAGTGGTCCCTATCTCGAGGAAAGGTGGTGTAGGAGAAGTATATGGCATATCATATCCTAGTCTTTTTATAAAATTATTTCGAGGGAACGATTATGGGATAAAACGAAGTGCTAGCTTCTTTTGACAAGTAGACGTGAAATTGGGTATTATTCATAGAGTTTTCGAAGATCGAATATTATGGTTGCCTGGGTGTATCTTTTTATATTTAATTATGTTTTTGTAAACCTATGATCACATAAGAAATGTGGTAGTTTTTTTGTTTCTTACATTTGTATTATAAGACGATTCATAGTTTATATATGTTGATTTGTAATCCTTGTTGTATGTTAACGGTTAGCCATTGCTTCTACGTCACTGAATTCGGCCTCTTTCTTGTATCTCACATCTCATCTTTGAGCACTACCGAATTCAAAAATTCAAGTTAAATCGTATTCTTTTTTGGCCGAAACAGTTGATTTGAACAATACTAGCTAACTGAACTATTCCACTTATCCTAACTTACAAATCAATGTGGTTTCGACTGATTTAAACTGTTGTTAAAGGTAAAGGTAGCAATGAATTTTTCAGGTAGCGCTGAGCTTGGGATGTCAAAACAAAATTGTTTAACCGAAGTGATGTAATTAGCCATAATGTCCGAATCAGATTCGAGGATCTTGGACTTGGTAGATCAAGGATCCTATAAGTATGCACAGCAACTATTAGATGCTAAGTTAAAAAAGTTCCCTAACAGAAGTTATTACTATGCTTTACAAAATCAAATTTTGTTTAAACTGGGCAAACTGAAACAATCGTTTGAAGAGAATGTTAAGTTATTACAGAAAATACCTAATGATCCACAAACTTTGGCATTGATGTATGAGACTTTGAATGAGGGTGGACATAAACAAGAGGCTAATCAAGTGTATGAACAAGTTATTAAAAAATACCCCACGACGAGTGAAACTTTGACATTGGAGTGGTTTGACAAATCTATTGATAAATTCGACTTGAAACTATGGAACAAGATCTTCATAAATTTATCAAAGAATTCCAATGCATCGAAATCAAGATTATACAAATTCTGGAACTCATTCATTTATTTGAGTTTAATCCAGGGGAAATTATGTCTGGAAGGTGAATCGTCTTTATTTTCAAAACTAGGTTTGAGAATTATTGAAGATTTAAAACCTTTTGAAAATGTTCAAGAATTGTTTGTATATGTCAGTTTCTTGTCCATAAATCAAGAATATTCCAAAGTTACCGATGCCATCAAAGAAGCAAACTTGAATTTGGATTTAGATATGATGGTTAAATACCGTGATATCTTGTATGAATCAAAAGATTGGCAAACTTTATTTGATTTTACGAAAACAATTTTATTCGATCAGAAGTTGGATGATTTCAATAGTTGGAAATTGTTAATTGAAAGTGGTAAAGAATTGAGCGTTCCATTGCTGGAGCTCTCTCAATATTTGAAACAGCCAACAAGAAACATTTCTTTAGCAAAAGTCGAATTGTCTTTGATTTATTCCGACAATAATGTCGAAAAGAATGTTTTCAATTATTATAAACTTTTCAAACATAAATTATGTTGTTTTAATGATTTACAAGGTTACTTGAAGGATATTGATCCAGAAAAATTCAAAAATTCTGTCATTGCATCGACCGAAACCATAATGGCATCAAACCCAACTTCATTAAATGATTTAATAACCTTGATTAATAATCAAAAGTTCATTTATGTTCTTGAACCAAACTTGGATCTCCACAAGTATAAGAAAACAAACTGGGAAATATACACCCTATACAAAGATAATCAAAATATCAACGGTGGTGAATTTGATAATAACCCCGTGAATGAGTTAAATGTTATTTCATTAATTTTAGATTTATCATCCAACCCACCATCGAGGACTATCATCAGCAATATAGTGGTGGTTAACCATCTACTTAAGTCTGATCCGTATAATCATAAATTACGATTATGGTTGGTCAAGATGTATTCGAACTTGAATACCAATAATTTGATTAGTCCTAATTATTTTGCAATGAAGATAAAGATGTTGCAGCATGAAAGTTTGGGGCATCATTTAGTCAATATTAATCCGTCCAAAGATAATCTCACACATATGATCAATATCTACCAATTCTATTTAACTTCTGATGGAGAAATCAAAAGAAGTTTACTAGACGGTTTTGATAATGGGGTGTTCAATAAATTACTGGGATTTATAGATTTGGGCCAAAGATTAAATCAATCGATATTCAAAAGGTTTGTGGTGTTAAATATATTAAAGTTTTCCATAATCTTGAATGATCTGAGCTATATAGGCTATTTCATTAACAAATTATCGAATTGCAATCTAGATGAAGATTTATCGGATAATCGAGACTTAACTAGTGAGTGGAAAGTGGGGATTTTCGATAAGCCAATTCCATCGTTGAATGCGAATGAAGACGTATTTAATGGGGTCGAACTTAAACTTTGGTCGTTGAGATACCTTATAATTTATACAAATAATGCTACCCAGCATTATAAAGAGTATAACAAGTTATATTCCAATTATAAATCGCAATCACCTTTCAAAAATTTGATAAATCAAATGTACTTGAATCTTTTCAAAATTTATACCCAACCAAATGCTAAAGATATCGATTCAACCAAGAATTATTTATTGAAAAATATGAAATTTGACAAGATCAGAAATTCAATGATACCTCAAGATTTATTATCTTGGGAATTGAATTCTAATATCAGTTTATTCGTCGAGATGAGTCGGATAGTTGATTATATGAACAAAAAGACTAAACGTTTTGATGACATCAAGAATTGTTTGGACAATTCTAAACGGGAATTGAAAGCATTCAATCCTTTACAAAAACAATTGAAACAATTAGACACTATAAAATCTTTCGTGTCGGAATTTGCTGATAAGAATGGCATTGATGCCAATGAAACTTTTGACACTATAGCTGAATCTATCCAAGAATCTTGGTTTAAAAGTATATAGATTGATAGTAGACACAAAATAAACAAAAAAAAGGTCAAAATGCTAGTAAATCTATTCAAATTTGTGCTGTATTCCCACAACTGGTAGCATTTGATTAATTTTAGTAAGCCCGATATTCAATAAGTATTTTCTTTGTTGTAAATCGGTGGTTTTGTTATGGGATTTGAACTCATACTTGGCGTAATCGACCAATTGTTGTCGTTCATGGGTCTTATAAATCAATCGAAGTAAATCACGATACGTTTGTAATAACTTTCTCCGAAAGATAAATTCGTCCAATGACAACGCTTGTTTGAATCGAGATTTGGAAGCAGTCGCTATTCTGGTCGAATTGGAGAAATACCGTAACATATGGTTAAGATGACTTTAAGCTTATACTGACGACATAAATTTTTGCTCAATATCAAACGACATTTGCTTCCTGATAATGTCGCAGATCAACTGATTGATTTACAGTATTGCCATGAACCCAGAGTATCGTAGTTACAATTATAGTTAGATAAATATAGAGATCTCCAGTGACTTTCTTGTAAAGTATTAAACCTTCGAAACAATGGATTCAATTGTTGCCCAACTAATATTTAAAATTTGATGAACTTAGATTATTCAATCAAGACGTGTAATTCAAATAATAGACAATGAGAATTGTTGATAACCATCGCCTGATAAATCGATTCAATTGGAATAACAGAAAAACTTTTCAAAATGAACATTAACTGCTTGATTTATTTCTGATTACAAATACCCTACCCAATTATCCTCCTCTAATGTTTTGGGAATGTAAAGGGTGGCCAAGGTTGTTTTAGTGGAAATATTCTCGGTATCCTGACTAATGGAGTAAATTCGGTATGTTTACTAATGTAGTAAGCAACGTGTCGATCCCCCATAATACTGTGGGGGTGGGGATGGGATGATATCTACATTGGTAATAGTTCGAGGATATATCACCACATTGGGTAGTCGCCCCGCAGAATCGGAGACGGAATGTTGAGAAATTTCAAATAATTAATCCAGGAGTTGTTGTTATGCAGGACACACTAGAAAAGACGGCAAATTATTGATATAATATAGCCAAAGAAGAGCTTTAAATTGCTATGGATTGAGTTGTCTTCTCAAACATTGTTAGTTCGTTGAAGGCTCTGTTCATTTATCATCCACTATAAAGTTTTTCATGAAATGTTGCATCTTTATTTTGCCCAAAATAAGTAATGCGTCCGAGCTTTCTCCATGAAAACCAATTTGGCACTGTAACCGAAGAATGAATCAATTGAGAATTGTCTCCGGGCGAATAGAAAGTATAAATATGTAGCAACTTCCCCGTTATCCCCCAATTTTCAATTTATTCAATAAAGATGACTTTCGATATTGATCATGTTCTTTCTGAACTTACTCTTCAAGAGAAGATTTCTCTTTTAGCTGGTAAAGATTTCTGGCACACTGTTCCAATCCCAAGATTGGGAGTTCCAAGTATCAGAGTTTCTGATGGTCCTAATGGTATTAGAGGGATCAAATTTTTTGATTCTACTCCATCCAATTGTTTCACCTGTGGTACTGGTTTAGCTTCGACTTTTAACAAAGAGTTATTGAGAGATGTTGGTAAATTGATGGGTGAAGAAGCCAAAATTAAGGGTGCCCATGTCATTTTAGGTCCAACTTGTAATATCCTTAGAGCCCCAGTTGGTGGTAGAGCTTTCGAATCATATTCGGAAGATCCATTATTATCTGGTCATGTTGCTGCTGAAATTATCAATGGTATTCAATCTGAGAAAGTCTTGGCTTGTATTAAACATTATGTTTGTAACGATCAAGAAGATGACAGAAAAGGTGTCGACACTTTACTTACTGAAAGAGCTTTGAGAGAAATTTACTTAAAACCTTTCCAAATTGCTCTTCGTGATTCTGATCCAAGATCTGTTATGACTGCTTATAACAAAGTTAATGGTAAGCATGTTTCTCAAGATCCATACTTACTTGATGAAGTTTTGAGAAAAGAATGGAACTATACTGGTACTACAATGTCCGATTGGTTCGGTACCTATTCTACTAAAGAAGCTCTTGATGCTGGATTGAACTTGGAAATGCCTGGTCCAACCAGATTCAGACAACTTGAACCAACCGCTCATGCTGTTGTTTGTAACGAAATTCACAATGACGTTATTGATAAAAATGCTAGACAAATCTTACAATTTGTCAAAGAAGCTATGGAATCAGGAATTCCAGAAGACGCAGAAGAAAAATATAATGATTCTCAAGCTTCAAAAGATTTGTTAAGAAAAGCTGGTGGTGAATCAATTGTTTTATTGAAAAATGAAGGTAATATCTTACCATTAAAGAGAACTGAAAAAATTGCCGTTATTGGTCCAAATGCTAAAGTTTGTCAAGACTCTGGTGGTGGTTCAGCCAGTATGAATGCTGCTTATAAAATCACTCCTTATGATGGTATCTCAGCTAAAGTTGATGGAGAAGTTCCATATGCTCTTGGTGCTTTCTTGGACAAAACTTTACCAGATGTTGGTAGAATTTTGAAAAACTCTAAGGGTGAAGTAGGTTTTGATGGTGAATTCTTTGATAAACCTGCCAACGATGATTCTAAAAAATCCATTGCCAAATTTAATTTCAACACATCTAAGCTTTTCTTGGGTGATTTTAAGGTGGAAACTGATTTGTTTTATGGTGAATTTAAAGGTACATATACCGCTGACCAATCTGGTGAATATGAGTTTGGATGTTCGACTTTGGGTACTGCTCAAATCTTTGTCAATGGTGAATTGGTTGTTGATAACAAAACCAAACAAACTGCTGGTGATGCATTTTTCTTGGGTATGGGTACTAGAGAAGAAAAAGGTAGTTATACCTTTGAAGAAGGCAAGACATATGAAATCTATGTTGAATTTGGTTCTGGTCCAACTTATACCATTCCATCTCAATATCAAGAAAAAGGTGGTGTTTATTTTGGATTTAATAAAAAATCCACTGATGAAGTTGAAATTGAAAAAGCCGTTGAATTGGCCAAATCTGTTGACAAGGTAGTTCTTGTTGTTGGTATTTCTAAAGAATGGGAAACTGAAGGTTTTGATAGACCAAATATGGATATTCCCGGTTCCACTAATAAATTAATCACTGAAGTGTGTAAAGTTAACAAAAACGTGGTTGTTGTTAATCAATCTGGTTCTCCTGTCACTATGCCATGGGTCAGCGAAATCCAAGGTCTAGTCCAAGCTTGGTATGGTGGTAATGAAACTGGTAACACTATTGCTGATGTATTATATGGTGATGTGAACCCATCGGGTAAATTATCTGTTACATTCCCAGTTAAATTCGAACACAATCCAACTTACATTAACTTTGGTTCAATGAATGGTCAAGTTATGTATGGAGAAGATATTTTTGTTGGATATAGATATTACGAAAAAGTCGACCGTGAAGTATTATTCCCATTCGGTTATGGTATTTCTTATACTACTTTTGAATTAGGTGGATTGAAAGTATCTGCCGATGATAAAGAAATTAAAGTTTCGGTATCGGTTAAGAATACTGGTAAAATTGCTGGTGCTGAAACTGTCCAAGTTTATATTGAACAACTTAATCCTGCTGTTATTCGTGCTAAGAAAGAATTGAAACAATTCGATAAAGTTTTCTTACAACCAGGTGAATCCAAGACAATTGAATTATCTGTTTCTGTCAAGGAAGCTACCTCTTACTGGAATACATACAAGAAACAATGGATCAGTGAAAAAGATACTTATAATGTATTGGTTGGTAACTCTTCTGATAACATTACTTTAACTGATAAGTTCACTACTGGAAAAACAAATTACTGGTTAGGTTTATAGATGTTGTTTATTTGGTTTAGTATTTAGATAGCGTACTACTGGTAGTATTTGATGAATAAAAGGTTTGATTTGTAAAAATGTAGAAAAGAAGGGAGGAAAAGGAAGCACAATATTTCTGCCTTTTGATTATCGATGAGAGATATGTATAGTTAGATCAAAGGGAGGTGATAACGACTGATAAAGGCATTTGTATAGTAACCTCAATTGACACCGCTTGGCTGTGCCTACGTTTGATGATATCTTGGAATTATTCCCTGTTGAATAGCCCCATAAGTATTATTGTAACCTATTCAGAAGTTTACGTAGCTATACTAATCAGTCGACTTGTGCTACGCTGTTATATCGTTCACATTTTGGTGTAAATCATCAACAATTGGAAGATAAAAGATACCAATTATGTTTCGTTTCCTACTGAGTGTAGTTTTTTTTTTTGGTTTTTATTATGCTTAGTTTTTAGGAAGCTATTGGGGGTCATTTGATTTTCTAAGAAATTTGCAATTTGTGTACCTTGCATTATACTTTCCTTCTCCTTACATTTCAGGAACACTTATTTTCTGGAGTAAACGACTTATTGGTGTATGGGGTTCAGAAGTTGAGGGATAATAGTCTACATCCTTGTCAACGGAAAAGTCAAATAAAAATTTAAAAATATTGACTCCTTGGTACTTATTTTTCGTCCTGTTTTATTTTGGGTGCAAAATTTTTGGAAAGTATAGCCTGAACAATCTTTCCAAATTGGGAAGCTCCTAACTATTTAAAGAGGTGGATTCCCACTAGTTTTTGTTTTTTAAAATTATACTATTAAAAATGTCTTCAGTTAATTTACCTATTAACACCAACTTTTTTAATAACAATTCTATCAAAACCTTTACCCAAGCTTGTAACAATGCATCCGATTCGATTAAATCTTCAATCGAATCAAACTCTTTGTTGCAGGGTTCTATTAAAATTTTAAAGAATCCTAGTACTATTGATTATTCGAAAATTACCAAACTCTCCAAAACAATCCTTAACGTTAGTGCTACTGTCGATTCCCACAGTGTCACTATTAAATTCAAATCCCCAATCACTTCCAAATTTATTGCCGCTAACAAGAAAGAAATGGTTGCTGGTATCGTAGAAAATATTGGCAATAAAGTAGCTAAAGCCAAAGGTTTTGTTTCTGAATCCGTTACCTCTTTAGATATATTATTAAACAGAGAAGAATCATTAAATCAAGGTTTACATACAGTTGTCGCTGACGGATTAACCAGTGACAGTGAATTCGATAGTCTTTTTGACGAATATAGCAGTGACGATTCTTTATTTAACGAAGTCACCCGTGATAAACACTTTTCCATTTCCCAACAGGCAAGCGACGAAGAATCAATGATTGTAGACATCGAATATGAAGAATCTAACCATGAACAATCAAATCACGATGAATCGGACTATGATAATGAATCATCTTCTGAACAATCTAATTCTGATGAATCAGATTACCTCCAACCTATTTTCAACAAATCCTTCGATGAATCCGTTTGTGTATCTCCTCAAACTGATGCCAATTACGGCACAAGCTCTAATGAGTCATATTATGATTCAGATAGTAACGATGTCCAATGTCATAACATGTGTTATGACATGATTGCCTTTAATGAATCTGCTTACGAAGAATCATATTACGAAGAATCAGGTTTAGAAAATGACCATTATAACAATGAATCAAATTTAGTCAACCCAGTTGAGGTTGAACAAGCTTATGTTAAACCAGTTGTTTCTAAACCAGTTGACTATAAACAATTTGATTTTCAACCATTTGAATGTAAACCAATTGGATATGAGCCACCAGTATTCAGACTTGTGGTTGTCAAACCAGAATTCTTAGAATTAATAAAGAAAACTACTGATATTCTCAATCATATAAGGTGTCAAGTATTTCAAGTATTCATTGTCTACTTGTCAACCATTCTTATTACCGTTTTAGGATCTTATTCCATTTTAGCTTATAGATTATTTACAGATATCAAGAAAGTAATTAGTCAAGAATTTAATAAAATCATCGTCAAGACAGAAGCTGATACAAACTTAATTAAACCACTTGAAGCTAAACCACTTGAATACAAGCCACCAGTATTCAGACTTGTGGTAGTTAAACCAAGTTTCTTAGAAGTATTAACAAAAATTGAGAAAACTACTGATATCAAGAAAGCCATCCTTGACGAGTATGAGAAACTCAAGAAGTCCCACCCTATTTTTAAGGTAGGTGAAAAGGTTAAACCAGTCATTTCAATCCCAGGCAAAGAAAATTCAAATGTAGTAGACACCAAATATATCTGGTTGAGAATCCATCAAATTTTATCAGCGGAAACATCTAGATCTGAACAAAAATTACAGTTATTCAGATTATCCCAATGCCAGGTTGAAAATGACGATATTGACTTCAAGAAGAAATCAAATTCAGTTAAATATTGGAAGTATGATACTAAGAAAAGGGAAAATCATTATGAGGAAGAAAGTACTCCAATAATCAAAGTAAAAACACAAAATCCTAAAAATATAAGAACACGAAAACATGAAAAGTTAAAAACTTACAAACGACCAACATAAAAGTTCTTGGTTGTTATTGGAATTTTAATTTGTAGTTTGTAGTTATATAGTTATATAGATACCCTTAATATACGTTGGTTTGAAGCTAAATTCGTAGTATATATCATCAGTGCAATTCATCTTAAACTCGAAAGGTATACAGAGAAGTATTGTCAATTTAGCTACAGAGTTCAAAATGTTATTTTTTTAGTTTATTTTTCGTATATTATATTTTTTAGTTTTCTTTCTATTTTTATCTTTGTTCTATATCAAAAATCAATTTATTCTATGGATTAGTATAATTACAGTTTATAAACCACAACTTGTTTACCTGGTTTATGGATACCTTCGAGGTAAGTTTTCAACAAACTACCGTCTTTGTAATCGACATGATCAAACTTGATTGATTCGAAAACCCCAGATTTATAATATTCAATGGCTTGATCAATTGAAGTTTCCCATGAGGCGGGATCAAGCTTGAAATTATAAGTCAACCAGTAAGATTTAACAGTAAGATTTTTCATAATTTGTATTCCACCAAAGTAACTGATAGGTTGTCCTGATAAAGCACCATACGTCACCAAAAGACCATCTTGAGATAATGATTTCATCAATAATTCGGTTGTTGGTCCACCTAAAGAGTCCAATGCCAATCTGATAGTACCATTATTGGTCAATTTATTCAATCCCGAGAAGAAATCAGGCGAGGCAAATTCTTCTTCGGTGATAACTTTAGTGGCTCCCAAAGCGTATAACTTATCAATTTCCTCTTGAGATTTTCCTGATCTAATGACACTAATGGTATTAATATTCAAATGTTTGGCGACTTGGGTAACAAATTTGGAAGCTTGCGAATTACCCACATTTTGAATCAACCATTCATTTGGTTTCCAATCTGGGATTTGTCCCACTAATTGTATCGCAGTTGGTGGGTTGACTGATAAGGTAGCAGCTTGTTCCAAAGTCAAAGAATCTTGGTCATTGGAAACTTTAAATACTTCTTTATCGGAGGTCAAGACAACTGATCTCCAAGTACCAAATCCATGAGATCCTCTGGCAATGACCCAATCGTTGACTTTTAAAGTGGAGGTAGGGCCGACATGGGTGACTTTATAGACCCCTTCATTACCAGCAATATATGTTTGTTTTTCATCGCCGATATCAACCAACTCCCCTGGAAGGTAGACACCTTGAATTTGAATTTTATCACTGGGGTTGATTGATGTAGCCAATGGTTGTAAAACAATCTCATCATTCTTTAAGCTTGATGGGTCAACTTCGAAATGAGTTTCGTGCAAAACTTTGTCGAAATCACCGAATTCACGGTAGGTAATAGCTTGTCCTTTGATACTCATGTTTGTTTGTTTGTTTGTTTGTTTGTGTGTTTGTCTCTAATAGAAGATACTGAATAATTCAAAGTTGTGGATTATTGGCATTTATATATCATTTCGAGTATGAATTCATTTATAAGCTAAAGCAACTACCATGTTTGGTCTACATCCTTTTAGGCAACTCCGTAGACGATATTCGTCATTGCATCCCGATATATGGTAATCATACAATTATTATTAATCAATATAAGGCACACAGGGACCAAAACAGCAATTAATCTTGAATCCCGGTTTATATACAGTCCATGGAAGCTTTTGGAGGTCTTATATGCCGTTCCAGTAGAAAATAAAAAAGAAAAGAGTCCCAATCAGGCAGCTGGTTAGATATCCGGTGGCACAAAACCAAAAATGATTATAAATATTCCGGCGTTAAACGGATTTAATTTTGGAGAAAATATTACTATGGAAATTCCAAACTTCCACCATGTCAGGAAGCAGTCTTAGTTTCAGCATCTGGATGAGATAAGCTTGCAAAAATAGAAGGCAAATAAAAAGAAACAACTTACTAGGGGACTACTATAGTTATCATGATTGTTGTATATTGACAGCTTACAGTACGCACAACTATAAGCTTAGAATGTACTGACGGACCATGTCCTGGAGATACTTTCTTACATACTTGTCATCTAACAATGTATGGATTCAAATTGGCGTGGATATAGCGAAGGTATTGTCACTAATCTTTCATAATGCTCCTGTCAATAGTTCTTAGTAGCTTCCTATCGTCCAAATAAAAAGAATACTCTATCTGGGGTGTAGAATTATCGTACGAATAGAGTTGAAAATCAACATGATGGCAAAAACAATCAATAAAGATCGAGAATAGGTGTAGAAGAATACTCCATAAATGTAAAGAGAGTAAAGGTTAGTCAAGCATTGAACATTACCCATGATATAAAATTGAGCTAGAGTTTGGTATTGTTGTAGTTTTACATTATGGTAAATTTAATTCATTCTATTTTTTTTTGAACAATTATCTAAATACATACCTTGATTAACTATATCTAATTTTCTGGGTGTTTTAAATCAAACACGTCTTCAAAGATTTCTTTGGCATTTTTATCAAAAACATTCCCGTGGGAAGGAACCCAAAGCTCGAACGGTAATGAATCAATTGCTTGTAATCCTATTGTTGAAGACGGAGTCGGTTTTGATAATTTTTTCAAAACGTATTTCCCAATCACAGAATCCACTCTGAAATACCTAGTCAAATACGAAAATCCAGTATGCGGCATATGTCCATCTCTGTAACCTGTTTTTGAGGAATATTGTTCTTGATTAGGCTTACCCGAATCAACTAAAACATCAGCAGCGAATATTGCTTTCAAATTTTTCTCGTATACAACCAATTCAGAAGCTATATGCTCAGTCAAATACACCAATTCAAAATTTTTTGTAATACAATCATCATGAATATCTAAATTCGATTCGAAAATATCTTGATTGATCACTTTGGAGCCAACTGAATTATCAACCTTATAATCTACTTCCACAGAACCAATTTTAACGTGTTCGGAGGCAATATACTTCACATTAGGATAATGGGCTTTGTATTCGGCAGCAGCCAGGTCATGGATGGCATTAGCAACAAATATATATGCCACTTCCACCTTTTCACCATTGCTTATAACTTCCAATGCTTGTTTGAACAATTCACCATATTTAATTGGAGACCAAATTACAATTTTGTTGTCGTAGCGGAAAAGTGCCATTCTAGCGCCCAAATTGACGAAATTTGCAACAGCAAACGGAGTAGCTACAAGAACAACATTATCAGCAATCTTTCTGATGCTTCCTTGCAAAGGGTTTGGATATCCCATCGAAATAAGCTCTAGACGTGAAAAAGAATAAATTTCAAATTTCAAATTTCAATTTGCAGCCATTTAAATCAACTATAAACGTGAAAAAATAAATTTCACTATGCAGCCGTTTAAATCCGCTACAGGAATTCAACAATGAAAAATTGGCTTCTCTGTCAGATCAACTGAAGTAAAAAGCTTTTTTACTGTTCAGTTAGAGCAATGAACAATGACTAAGAGCTAATATTGATGTTCAAGTTAAACTAAACGTTGGCTAGGATATAATTTTCTAATTAGCTTAGTAATACATTTCAATATTTTTTTAACGATTATTAATGGGTAAATTATGATTATAGAATAGAATATATCAATTTCATATTCACTTACTCGACTGTTAACCAATTGGAGAGTTCTGCTGATCTATTTTTTTTTTCTTTTGAAGGAACTCTTGCAAACGGTATTGGGTTTTATATAGCCTGTACTGATAGCAACTTTTTTGTAGAGTAATATTCATAGTTTGTGAACAGTACATTCTTAAACCCAATAGCAATGTCACATGAGAAGTCCTTGATTAATTGGTTGTCAAAGCATTTGGAAAATGATTGCTCGAATACAGAGAATTAAGCGTCACATTGTTGTTACTTGAATTTTAGTAAATAAGTTATATACAACCCCTTAATAAATATATGTTTGAAGCTAAATTCGTAGTAGTGCAATACATCTTAAACATACAAGCTACACAGAGACATTGCTTTAATTGAGCTACAGATTTGGGGATGATCTTTTTTTAGTTTATTTTATATTATATCCTCTAGTTTTACTATATATTTTATATTTTCCTATCTTGGTTCTAAAAATCAATATAGTCTATGGAATTTCCATGTTCTTATAATTACTGTTTATAAACCACGACTTGTTTACCCGGTTTATGGATACCTTCGAGGAAAGTTTTCAATAAACTGCCATCCTGGTAATCTATTTTCTCAAACTCCATTGTTTGGAAAACCCCAGATTTATAATACTCAATGGCTTTATTAATTGAAGCAGCTCTTGAAGCGGGATTAACCATGCTATTATAAGTCAACCAGAAAGCTTTAACGGTAAGATTTTTCATGATTTGAATTCCACCAAAGTAACTGATAGGTTGTCCTGATATAGCACCATATGTCA
>JAXQKE010000497.1:0-14335 GCA_037042355.1 Candida sp. Y128-05E
CCTATTGATATTAGAAATATCTGTGTATTATTAGCTCCAGCTTTCTCAGGTATTACTGCCATTTTCACTTATCTTTTGACTAAAGAAATGAAGGATTCCCAGGCAGGTTTATTAGCTGCTATTTTCATGGGTATTGCCCCTGGTTATATCAGTAGATCTGTCGCTGGTTCTTACGATAACGAAGCAATTGCTATTACTTTATTAATGGCCACTTTCTATTTCTGGATCAAAGCCATGAAATTGGGTTCGGTCTTTTATGGAACAATCACAGCTTTGTTTTACTTCTATATGGTTAGTGCCTGGGGTGGTTATGTTTTCATCACCAATATCATTCCTTTACACGTTTTTGTGTTGATTTTGATGGGCCGTTATAATCATAAATTATATGCTGCTTATACCACTTGGTATTCGCTCGGAACTTTATGTTCGATGCAAATCCCTTTCGTTGGGTTTTTACCAATTAGATCAAATGACCATATGGCGGCATTGGGTGTTTTTGGACTTTTACAATTAGTCGCTTTTGGTGATTACGTTAAATCAAAAGTCCCTGCCAAGCAATTCAAATCATTCTTGATGATCTCAGTAGCTTTGATTACTGTCGTTGGTATTGTTGGCTTATTCGGATTAACTGCTTTGGGTTGGATTGCCCCATGGACCGGTCGTTTCTACTCTTTATGGGACACTAACTATGCCAAGATCCATATTCCAATTATTGCCTCGGTTTCTGAACATCAACCTACTGCTTGGCCCGCTTTTTTCTTTGACACAAATATGTTGATTTGGTTATTCCCAGCCGGGCTTTATATTTGCTTCCAAGAATTGAAAGATGAACACGTTTTTGTTATCATTTATGGTGTTTTATGTTCTTACTTCGCTGGTGTTATGGTTAGATTAATGTTGACTTTAACTCCAATTGTCTGTGTCGCAGCAGCAGTCGCGTTATCGAAATTATTTGATGTCTATTTGAATGTAGTTGATATTTTCACCGAATCAACAAATGAAGTTGAAAAATCGACTAAAAAGAAAAAACAAGGTGTTCCCGTTTTAGCATTATTATCAAAAGCCATTGTTTTACTATCATTTTCATTCTATCTTTTCTATTTTGTTTTACATTGTACCTGGGTAACTTCCACGGCTTATTCATCACCTTCAGTTGTTTTAGCTTCAAAGAATCCAGACGGATCTAACAATATTATTGATGATTATAGAGAAGCTTACTATTGGTTAAGAATGAATACTCCTGAAGATGCTAAAGTTATGGCATGGTGGGATTATGGTTATCAAATTGGTGGTATGGCTGACCGTACTACTTTGGTTGATAATAACACCTGGAATAACACCCATATTGCCACAGTCGGAAAAGCAATGTGTTCTTCTGAAGAAAAAGCCTATGAAATCTTAAAACAACATGATGTTGATTATGTCTTGGTTATTTTTGGAGGGTTATTAGGATATTCTGGTGATGATATCAACAAATTCTTATGGATGGTAAGAATATCCGAAGGTATTTGGCCCGATGAAGTTAGTGAAAGATCCTTTTTCAGTGATAAAGGTGAATTCAAAGTTGATGCTGGTGCTTCTGAAGCAATGAAAAACTCGTTAATGTACAAAATGTCTTATTATGGATTCACTGATTTGTTTGGTGGAAGAGATGGTGTTGATAGAGTTAGAAACCAAAATATCCCAATCGATGCCGTACCAGAATTAAATGTTCTTGAAGAAGCATTTACTTCTGAAAAATGGATTGTCAGAATCTATAAAGTAAAGGATTTAGATAATGTTGGTAGAGACTTACATCAAGCTACCAAATTTGAATCTGGTTCTGAAAAGCAAACCGTTAGGAAGAGAAATTTAAAGAGACCATCTTTAGAATTGAGAGAATAGGTACATAGGTAAATTATACATTCGCGTAATGACCATGTAGTAAACAAAGGAATGAACTATGATCCACAATATTACAACAACACAGGTGCATTGTTTCAGCCTCTGTTGAAAGCCTCTAGTGGAGTTTATGTAACATCAAACCCAGATGCAAAAATGGTAGCGCCAGTTCCCCCCACAAAATAAGATTCAGTGCTTCAGGAAACGGGTTACTACATTCTTCTACAATGGCAGGATTATTTGATTTGGAAGGACACTTGGTGTTCTATAGATCGTATCACTTTAACAAAACGAACGTGGCTATCCATTTAGCATGTATTCCGGTTATTTTATTATCGGCAATTACCTTTTTATCAGCCAGAGAAATTCCCATGTTTGATAACCCATATGTCAATGCTGGGTCTTTGCTTGCCTTTGGGTATGGATTATTTTACGTCCTATTGGACTGGAAATGTGGTATTCCCAGTTTTCTTGTTTTGAATTCGTATGCATATCTTGCAAAAACATATTATTTGACACTTGCACCAGAAGCTCAGACTCAATTCATCAACTATGCGTATTATGCTCATATTGCTTCATGGTTAGCTCAATTCTATGGCCACGGAGTCCATGAACGAAGAGCTCCAGCTTTAATGGATAATTTACTTCAAGCATTAGTATTGGCACCTTTCTTTGTTGCATTCGAAATTGCGTTTGCTTTGGGCTTTAGACAAGATTTGCAAAAGTCTATGGATAATAAAGCTGGTGTCATTGTTCGAGACTTCAGACTCAAAGATAAACAGAGAAAGAAAGCTTGAACTTTAAAATGCGATATTTTTTAGTATATATTCAAGTATATATTGTAATCAATGATTAATGGGAGATTTGTGATGATCAGCATTATTTTTGTAATTTGCATATTTCAATTTTAATTCTTCTTCAACCAAATGGGTACCTTTCAATTGATTTCCAATAGTTAACCATCCTGGTCGGGTGTTATGGTCTCTACCAAACACTTCCAACTTTCTGGCATGTTTCCCGACCATTCTTTCCACTATATCGTATATTTCATCTGGTTTTCTTGACGTCTCACGAGTATTACTTACGACAATATCAAGATCAACTTTGGATGTCAACCAAACAGGTTTTCCTTTCAATCCCACTAATAAATGTTCTTTTGAATGGTTTAACCAATGGCCCGTTCTACCGGTAACAATGGTTCTTTTTAATTGATTTAATTTGATCCAAATCATTTCATCAGAGATTTTATAACCCCATTTGATCAATGCTTGCCTCCCAACCTCAATAGAGCGGCCAGTGACCCATAACATAATAATTCCTTCATCTTGAAGCTCATGCATAGGCAATGACAACAATTCAGTATCTTTACAGGTACCGTAAGGAAGGGACATATGTATATCCCATGCAGGATCCGACACTATGGCTGCAAATTTCCCCAAAATGGGGAACGGAATATATCGAACATCACAATTAATCCATTGCGCAGGCAATATTTGACGATTATATTCGGTGAAGGTTTCACCAAAACTATATTCATTAGAAGTTTTGTTACCTTTGGTAACATGTGAAACCTGGTTAGGATACAATGAAAAATAATGCAAATAGCGACAACTTTTCATTTTATGACAGGCATCAAGGTAGGAACAGTCACCCAAATTGACTTCGGTATGATGATTTGTAATTGGAAGAAAATGGATTTTTGTATGAGCACATTTGAATATATCAGGCGAGATTAAATTTTTATATGTTTCCAAGCTTTTATGGAGATGATTTCCCGAAATAGTATCTGGCATCCCCTGGGGATGGTCTCTATTATTCAAACAAAAGTTAGCTAATGATCTACCATGGTTAGAATCTTTGCACACCTCCAAGAACAATTTGTTTTCGGTAATTTCCTGAGCCTTTTGTCTATCCAACGTTTTCTTGGCTGTGGGAGTTTTTAAAATCGATTCCAAGGTATTGTAATCACTATAAAACATATTCCTAACAATTGGATCACTGGTGTACGACACTTGAACCTCAGTAAACAATGTACCATTCAATTGGTCTATTAAAGTAGCAACATCCGCTTTTCCAGACTCAGCAATGGGTTCATGAAATGGAACCATTTCAAAAGATTTCCCACTTAATCTATCTCTTAATTGTAATAAACTCGAATAATGAAACCAAACTAGCTTTGGATGACAAATATCAATTTCTAATTCTATTATCTTGGGGAATATTCTATCAAACTCAACCACATGTTCAACAAACGTTTCCAATGTGGTAAACTTGAAATCTGGTGTGGTAGAACCGATTAGGATCAACATCCTCATCAAATCTCCATCAACAGGAGACGAAAGAATCTCATAATTGACATCCAATAAGAATTGAACTAATGGAAGGTACTCAAGTACATCGGTGGTCACCATTGCTTCTACTACAACCTCTTCTTTTAAAATGTGGTGGTGTGGTAAGGTGTTGTAAAATCAGGAGTTGAGAAATGTGTCAAAAGTTGTGTTATATACACAACCATCATAATGATTCATTTATATTGCAATCTATAGAGTATATAATGTAAGGAAGAGGTTGAAGCTAATTGGTCTCCGCTGGAGTCAATACCATTAAAATCCAAACGGATTATCTGGAGTAGCAGCCAGCAAATTGGCTTTTCTATTACCAGTTTGTTGATTTTGTAAAGGGGCATTACCAAAACCAGCACCAGTTGGTTGTGATTGAAGTGGTTGACTGCCAAAGCCTTCGAATTGGTTAGCCGAGGATGTGAATTGTGGCTGTTGTTGTTGCTGGTTGAATGTATTTGTAGGGAATGTTTGTTGTGGTTGTTGATTGAAAGTATTTGCAGGGAATGATTGTTGGTTGAACGAGTTGGCAGGGAAGGTATTGAAATTGTTCGATGGGAATGACTGTTGAGGTTGGTTGAAATTGTTTGGCCCAGAAATACCAGTATTTTGAAATATATTCGTCAATGAATTCATATCAGGTTGTTGTTGTGGTTGAGATGGAAATTGATTGAATTGCTGAGTGAAACTTTGTTGTGGCATGAATGACAGTTGTGTTTGAGTCTGCTGTGGTTGTTGTTGCATAAATGGTTGACCGTTATTTGCAGCAAAATTGTTTTGAGGTACTTGGTTTTGTTGGCCAGTAAAAGTTGATGGAGAAGTCATGTTACCAAACGAGGTAGCAGGTGCATTATTGAATGTATTTTGTGGCATGTTACCAGTTTGATTATTCAAAAAGCCACCAGTGATTTGTTTGCCAAAAGTTGATTGTGGAACAAAACCACCAGTAATTTGAGTCGACACAGGTGCACTATTAAAACTAGTTTGCGGTAAACCTCCAGTAAATTGATTGGTTGGTTGCTGGGTGAATTGATTTGGCAACCCACCGGTTACTTGTCCAGTCATACCATTAGGTTGATACAAATTACCACCAGTTAATTGAGTTGGGACTAAAGGACCAGTTTGTTGCAATGTCATTTGGTTGAATGAAGTCGATGGCATAGTGGCGTTACCAGGTTGTAATGTTGGCTGGAACTGTTGACCAAAAGACGTTGGAGGTGGCGCATTAACGTTTTCACCACCAGTTCTTTGAATCGTAAAGGTTGTAGTACCAGTTTGCAATGGAACAATATTGAAAGTGAATTGTTGCGGTAAACCACCAGTTTGTTGAATTGGCATGAATCCAGTAGGTTGAATTGGCATAAAACCAGTTGGTTGAACAGGAATCAATCCACCAGTGTTAACAGGGACCAACCCAGCAGTTTTTTGCACTGGAATAAGTCCACCAGTAGTTTGCAGTTGAAGATTATTACCAGGTTGAGCAACGCTAAATTTTTGATCAGGTTGAATCAAAGTACCAGTTTTGATTGGAGTCAAAGCGGGAGCACTTGGTGTAGTATCCTGCAATGGTTTATTGGCAGAATTATTGGCATTATTTGAAGCATTTGGATCGAACGGTTTAATGTTAACCAAATCTTGGAGAGATCCTGTGTATTGGGGTGTTTGTGGCTGAGCTGCGGTTTGTGTTTGGCTTGGCTTTGTGAGATCTTCACTCGACCTTGCTGCTGGCTTGACAACCCAAGCATCATCTTCCAGTTTGATAGATGGTGCTTGTGCTGTTTCTTTTTGAGGTGTGCGCAACGCATTGGCTTCAACTTTCGAAACGTCGGTTGTAGAACTATTGTTTTTCAACGCTCCAGTTGTATCAGTGAATAAACTTCCAACTTGTGCTGATTCATCAGCATTCGCTTTCGATCTACCAAATTTGTTATCCAAGAATTTCATTACTCTCAAAATATCACCTTCTCTCAAACCTAAAGTTCTTAATAAAGAAGGTGTGATATCTTCCAAAATATTCTCATCCATTTGTTCACGACTAAAGTTAAGTGAATAACGTTGACAATTACCAATGTCAATTCCACATTGAAGGAAGAATTCGAACCAGTCATAGTCAGGTTCTGAAGTCTGTAATTGAGTTGTAGCTTTTGCTCTACTTGGTTTAGGAGGTGAAATATCATTGATAGCAGCAGTGGCAGAGGGCCCGGATCTCCCAGGTGAGCTGGCAACCACACCAGATTTTCCTTTGGCAGCTTTCTTTTGCATTTGTCTATTAACTTCTTCCTTATAGTTTTCAAGTGAAGTACCAGTGACCTTTTCAACATATTCTAAATCTTCAAGACACAATTTGTTAGCCGCAACAGCAATCTTTACACCGTTTGTTTTATGTAAATGAATCTTGCCTTCAACACAGCCTAAGAACTCAGCTTCAACTTTGAAAGATCCAGAACTATCAATCCAAGTTCTTACCCGATGATAATTTGGCATAGCTTTAGAGGAATCTGAAGAATCTTTAGTAGATTGTTGCCTATCTGTACTAGATATTTGCTTGTCTCTTTCCTGTCTATCTCTTTCTCTAATCCTTTCTCTTTCATCCCTAGAACGATGACGATGAGAGCTACTACTTTGCTTATTATCGATAACCTTTCCTTTGGTAGATTTTACTGATTTTCTTCTACTAATAGATCCTCCTGTCAATTTATCCAAATTTGAGGTGCTGACAATTTCAATATAAGACGAAGGAATTACCCCCTGTTTACCCGTCTCAGTATGCTGACACATCCACCAATCTTGAGATTTGACATCGTTGATAATATAAACTTCGTCACCTTCACGTACTGATAATTCATCACGACCTTGTGCTTTGAAATCATAAATTAGAGTACCAATTTTTCTATTGTTAGCACTAGTTGATGCTTTTGATGCACGAGCAACTTCCTTTAATCCCCGTGCAGCTTCAGCACCCTTCAAATCACCAAGGATTGACATAATAGCTTCTGCTACATCTTTAGTACCAGTGTGAAGTTCAACAGAGGTGCTTGGATTTTTAAGATCTAAAAATACATGTTTCTTTTCATGATTTAAATTTACTAAATCTTTGATTTGCCATTCATTATCCAAGGTTGATGCAGAGCTTAATATTTTTTTATTCTTTGCATTAGGTTTCAATATGATTAAACCTTTTCCAACTGAAAAAATAACTGGTCTTTTCTTACGTCCATCAATTTCTTCAATATACCAAGTGAAAAAGTCACCATCGTAATTATGATCTGCCTGATCGGAAACATCGTTCTCAGGTTCCATAGCGGTACTTTGTCTTCGAGGAGTCTCCAAGGTATCACCCCTAGGTCTAGTTGGCATAGGAGGTGGTGCTTCATCAACATCATCAGCTGCATCACCAACGTCAACTATTTCATCGCTGACAATCCTTTGATTAGAAACATTTTGATTGGATACTGAAGGAGTCAATCTATCTTTATGCACTGGCGGAGGAGCAAACTGCATTGGCTGAGCTACTGGAACTGGTTGACTGACTTGAGTAGTTTGGTTATCATCGAGCTGCAAATAATTTGAAGGAACAAAACCAAATTGTGTTTGAGACAAATCCCCAACTAATAACCAATCTGGATCATTCAAATCATATATATTGAATCTGTCACCTTCATTAAATGAAATTTCTTCTTCCGTTTGTTTATCATAATCGTATAACGCGGTACATTGTTTTACCACCGGAGCTGGTTCAATGTAATTGGATGGAACTAAACCTTGTGGTTCATCGACTTCCTCATCATTCACTGCTACGACTCTCTTTTTCACTTTCCACCACTCATCAAGGTCTGATTTTTCCAACAAGTACAATAAATCATCTGTTTGAACGGACAATTCTTCATCTGCTTGGGCAGCATAGTCATACAATGCTTTATATACCCCTATGTATAATGCCAGCATTGGTGTACAAGGTGATTTTCTTCAGATCGGCGTTGCTTAGTGGATTCAACAACGATATTAATACTACACTCAATGAAATTGGTATATGCACTATTTATTATTTTGCAATCACTATAGAAAACCCCCATAGATATCATTCAGTTACAACTCTCTTTCTCTTGACTGGAGCAATTATTGGGCCAAGCAAGTTAGCAGATCGAGCTACATGAGGAATTCTATATTCTTCAATATCTTCATCCAAATTTTTTGGATCAAAATTAAGTATATCGTAGTTGCTACTCAAGTTGGACAAGAAATATATTGCCTGTATATCACATAATAGTTGACCATTGAATGGTTCTTGTCGCCAATTGTAATAATTACTCTTAAATTCCTGAATTGATTTATTAGTTGAGGCTTGAATGGAGAATGATCGATTAGCATAGTGAGCCAAAGTGGGGAATTTCAACTTATTTGATCTCCAAAACTCCATGGATCCAAGATATGGATCATCTTCTGAATAAATAGCGTTATTAGCCGAAGTTTCATATTGATAGCATTCGATACTATTTTGACCCGAGCAATCGAACATCTTGGCAATGATATCATCAACATCAAGTGAATTGGTTGGGTTACTATTTCGATTATGCGATTCTATGAATCGATTAATTGACGATATTTGATTATTTTTGAGAAACCTCTTGGTTGTTGGGTGTAAATAAGTTGACAAAATCAAATCGAATTTTGTTTCTAATAAATCATGATAATCTTTTAATTTCTGTACCAAATTTTTCATTAAATCATCGATTCGGAAAGTTGCAATTGCTTGGTGAAGAGATAAGTTGGTCATGTGGAAAATCAAAACTTTAACCCATTTCAAGATCATATGGCTTGTTGGTTTTGCATCATTGGCAAGTTTAATAGGTTCAACGAAATGGGGGATAATGATTAATAAAAATTCCACTAATTGCCAATCAGCATTTGATATAAAATTATCATCTACCAATTGATTTTTATAGTAAACCACTGATGATAAATATTCCATAGTAAAACATTTTTGATTTTTGAATTGACCTTGATGGAGTTTTGAAAAGTTTCCTTCGGTTTCACCATCATCCACCATGTCATCTAAAGGTAAATTCAAGAATTTAGTGTAAATAGGACCTAAAAACGATTGAATCATGATTGAGACATGGTCAACCAAGCAATTTGTCTGGTGAATTGAAGTAGAAGTATAATTAAATTCCAATTTTGCCGCAAATTCAATTAAGAATTCATCCAAAACCCCAAGCAAGAAGTGAGGTAAACTGAACATGATTTTTGAATAAACATCATCATTTTCGTCTAAGAAACATTTAAAAGTTTGCAAGCATTTTCCATTTAAATAAAAATCGGTAGTTAAGAATTGAATTGATAAGGTTTTGAAAATCGAATTATTAATCATGAAATTAATTAAATCGTCATCATTGTATTGGAAAAAACCTAAAGGGATTGAACAAGTTTTTCCCTGGTCAGTTACATGGTGAGAATCAATAAAAATGTAAGGTTCAATCTCATTGGGGACCACCCATTTATGGAAAGTAATCGAACATTGGTAATCAGCATGAATTTTGAAATAATTAATAAAGTAATCTTGGTAAGTATTATATAACTGAATACAATAATAATTCAAGTCTTCGCAATCAGGAATAAATGAATTGGATGTATGATTCTTTAAAAATTCTTGAAATGATGGATTATCAATCTTATTGAATGAGATCGAATTCTTTATAGTCAAGACTAGTAAATCATGGGTGATTTGTTGAGCAGTCGATTTTAATAACCCAATCTTACCAAAATCACGCTTGGAAACTTGCTGTTTCGATGATGGTTTAGACATGATTCTATAAAGTGGTAAATTCTGAATTTACCACCAAAAATTTAATGTGGGATTGGTTGCAAAAACCATCAAATAGTAAACAATAGTGAATATTTATTAACCAAACATGTATAAACAAGAAATGAAGATGCTATGTAGAATACTAATCTAATTTACTCTAGTGATGATCTTGCCGGAGTCAGATAACACGGTATTGATATTTGACAAGGCAAGGTTCATGGTGTAATCGAAATTTTCAAAAGTCCCTGAACCAACATGGGGGGTTAATACCACGTCTTGACGGTTTAAAAGTTCAGGATGAACATGAGGTTCTTCTTCGAAAACATCTAGACCTGCAAATATGATTTTGCCTGACTTCAACCCTGCAACCAACGCTGGTTCATCAATGGAAGTACCACGACCAATATTAATGACCCTAAACGGTTTAGCCATCGAATCAATGACGGATGGGTTGATCAAGTGTTTGGTGGAGGCACCACCTGGGCAAGCGATAATAACCAAATCAGCAAATTCGGTAGTATCTTGTAAAGATTGATGGTAGGTAGCGTCGTATGATAATCGGCTTGATTCTTCCTCAGATAATTTGGTACGTTTAACATAATGAATATTCATTCCAATTGAAGACAAACGTTGGCCAATAATTTGTCCTATGGAACCAAACCCGATAATTACGGCATTCGACCCCGAAGGCGATAAACTAGGTCTACCGCAGATAGAATCACTGAATGAGAACCCTGTTTTAGGAGTCACCAATGCTTGTCCATTTTCCTGATCAAATTCACCATGCTTCAAACTATATCTTACAACATTCGAATTACGGAATTTACCTTTGAAATGATGGCTAATGATTTGGAAGTTTCTAAAACTGGACAAAGTATTATAGAGTACGAGGTCAGCAACTGCGTTGGATGCAATTTCTGAGGGGGCGTTGGTTAAAGCCACTCCCTTTTCTGCCATTTTTTCTAAGTCATATCCATTGTAACCAATTGAACTTAATGTGATAACTTTCAAGTGTTTGGGTAATTGTTCAATTAATTCTTCGTCACACCCGCCAATTGGACTAAGACCAGGCCATCCTCCATATATCGCCTCAATATTTCTATATTCAGTATTCAAATCATCAATCAATTGTTGTTTGCTACCAAGGGTATAATGAATACAATCATATTTAGTTGCAAAATCGCGATACCCTTGAGATTGAACATTTGGTTCATCAATGAATAATACTTGTTGTTTTGTCATATTGTTTGGTTTTTAGTAGTGGTATTTCAATTGGGAATCCATTCTTTTATATGTGTTTTCACGATTTTAACCAATCTGGTACCTCATGGGCAGTTGCCGAGTATTACCGTTATCAATTTTGAAAATGTATGGAAATTGGTGCGGCTCAACGCAGCAAATATGTGAAAATCAATTTGGTGCCATTCCGGATAACTTGTCAGCCGCTGCGGCGCCCACTGTGGCCAAGCAAAGATAAAGGATTTTGTTGGTGCCGATCGATGGTTACATTGATTTAGTATTTATTGCAGGGAAAAAGTAGGTACTTTGAAAAATCTCATCAAAAATGATATTTTTGACAAGGGAAAATTATAGACCCGAGGGTGAACACGAGGGAGGACACGGTCGGTTGAATGCGATAGGGGATATTATAGTTTAAGTTGACATGACATTGTAGATTAATTGTTATCTTATCTGGTTTTATTTCTTTAACTGGAGATTGTCCTTATCAAACTTTGAATTAAACGCGGTTTACAAATTTGTTTACATTGTATTTTTTATTCTTCTATTCTAGAATATATTCGTAATTAAGGAACATGATATAAACATGTTCATGATATCAGAAAATTATTTTTTCTATGATTGTTTTTTAGATGAACTGTCTTCTCTAATGACCCATGGATGGATCACCTAAGTATTTAGCGGCGAAAACAGTACCACATTGCCAACATCTACCTGGATGGTCGACTTCAACCTTCATCCAGTATGGTTTGTGTTCTTCTTCTCCTTTTTTACCTTTACATCCAACATATCTGTAACCTATGTAAGTTGGAACTAAGTATGGATCCTTCATGTTACCACTACCTTCAGTAATTGGGTTTTCAATATCGAAAACATCTATACCTTCGATTTTACCTAATTCTTCGAATCTTTGTAAACCGGTAGCTTGGTCCATATCGGTTGGAATAGTACCAGGGGTAGCACCTTTACCAATCAAGGATGAATCTGGACCGGTAACTTCAGCCAAGTCTTTAGCGGTTGGTGAGTTTACTACTGGTTTGGCAGCATAGTATCTGAGAGATTGGGTTAACAATCTGCTCGATTGTCTTGAAACTCTGAATGAACGAGAAAGCACTAAAATGTTAGTAAAGAATTATAAAAATTGACGGGGTTTGAAATAATGGATCAATATGATCCAGGGTATAAAGTGATGATGATTTTAGTAGATTCGGCTCGAGTCGTCAATTGAAACAGAAACAAAGGTCCTAATTGCCTTTTAATGATTGATGCTTTGTGATTATATTGACCCTTGGTTTGATTGGTATTTTTGATTGTATACCCAAGGCTGGTTATCATAATGTCGGAGCTATAAACATCATTAATTGATTAACGATTAAACTTCCAGTCCACTTTGATCGCCATAAAGTAAGCAAACATAAACTTATCAATTATAACCATTTTCCCCCAAATCACTAGTCCTATAACCGATTTACAAAGGCAAAAACAATCAATTGGGAATATTCCAACAAAATACTATTTGAATTTCCAATTTTCAATCATTCCAATTGCCTGGTTCAAGATTTCCAGGCTTCATTTGTATATCGCCCGGTCAAATCTTCAATTTGTCGGTATTTTTCTTAGGAAAAAAGTCGCTAGACAAACGGATATTCACTTTCGGGAACTATATTTCGCTATTCCGTGCACCCTTCCCTCTCCATCTACATACTTCTGGTCAGCAATTAAATAATCTTGTTGGTTTATTTAATTTTCAGGTTAAAATTATAACCATAATTTAATTGGTTACTGAGATTACGTAATATAAGATGATTGTCACATGATTTATGCGGCTGGTAGTAGATTTTAGCAGTGATGGACCTGGAATGGAACGCGACACTGGTACAGAATTACAATGAATAATCTTAGCTTGCTAGAGATAGAAGTACACCAAGTTAAACATGGACTTGTAGATTTATCTATAATTTAATTTAGCTCAGAGTACAAGTAATCAAGGTCGTCAATTTACAATTGATAGGATCGTGAAACATTCATTGTGATACGAATTTATGATTATTTTGAATCCCACATTTGATTGAATTAATCATTCATAGTGAAACCAATTTAAATTTATGGTTATATTAAATTCCACATTTTGTTGAATTAGTCATGTCTATAAAAATCAACATGACTTATGTTCCTATTTGAACTGTGATTATGTAAAGAATATCCAGAGTCCATTAAGTTACCACATTGCTGTATATTCTGCAAAGTGTAAATCGTAGGTTGGTTTGCAACCACATGTGATCCTCTGAACTATTAACTATATATATGAAGATATTATCACACCAAACGTGCTACATTCTGAACCAAGCTTGAAGATTTATCAAACACCCCATACCAAAATCATGAAATAGACTCTCAATATATATATGGATATTACTTCTAGATTATTCAACGCTTAGTGATTTTTCAATTTAGATCAGACACTTTTAAATAAAATTAAGCAAGAAAACACTTTTCGTTCAATTATCCACGATTGACAATTACTACTTCAAAGCATTACTGATTATACTGTTAGGCTTTTGCGCGGCTCATTAAATGAAATATATATAATGAATATAAAATTAATCATTAATTAAATAACAGTTTAATAAAAAATCTAACTATTGAATGGATTAATAATAACAATGTATCTTGATTATATAAGTATTGATTAGCATAATATCTGGTTATACATATTAACTTTATTGATCTGGTGTATTATGTAGTCCACGTGATATATGTCACATGAATTTTCAAATTTTTAGGGTTCGAAACTTTTTCAAAATTTGCGAGCGACAATAATTGTAAATATTTTCATCCTAACAAATTATTAATTTTATCTTATTAAAACATTAATCATGCCAAAAAAGAGAAGTTCCAACGGTAGAAACAAGAAAGGTAGAGGTCACGTCAAACCAGTACGTTGTCTTAACTGTTCCAGATGTGTACCAAAAGATAAAGCCATCAAAAGAGTCACCATCAGAAACATGGTAGAAGCCGCTGCCGTCAGAGATTTATCTGAAGCTTCCGTCTACCCAGAATACGCTTTACCTAA
>JAXQKE010000498.1:0-14313 GCA_037042355.1 Candida sp. Y128-05E
CATGTGAGATTATATGTTGAACCCTGGGGAGTTCATGATACCATGTTATTATTGGAAAATGAAGTTATTAATGATTTTAAGAGGAATAAGAACTTGCAAGTTAAAGATATTGATCAGGAAGAGTATTTTGGTATTAGTCGTGTTTGCAATTTCTTAAATGAAACCATAAAAATCGAGTAATCAATCGCTCGAAGCGATTGATCAAACGAATCTATATTGTAATGTTCTCACTTAGTTAAATTTTAATAATACACAAAAATCAATCCCCAGCGCATATCTACGCCTGTATTTCAATTTCTTTTACTCGTTGTACCAAGAATATATTGTTTACCGCCCAACCTTCAATTATTCAGGTGAAATACGTACTTTATGATTAGTATTCCATCACCTGGGGAGAACAAATGGGATATAATATAGCTAATACTAACAATGGTAATACTGTATGGAGTTGGATAAATCATAGAACTATATAAATTGGATAAGTAGACTGAGTTAAATTCCGCCTGATAAATAAATACTTGAATTGAAAAATTGACCAAGTTTAAATTTAGTAACATATTGATAATATTCACAAAACCAACAGGTACTAGGTTGGGATTATGACGAATATTATGGATTTGATTGTTTACTTTATAGGTTAACTTTTTAAGTTTTATTAATCCATGTTCAGTAAATCCTGTTAACTCCGACGCATTAATCATCTCAGCATCATGGTTACGTAACCGTTTCAGACTACCCGATAGAATATAAAACAAGCAACCAATCTCAACGATTTCAACTAAAGTTAACAAAACATTAACAATTAGCAACACAATGGCTCCAAAAGTTGCAATTATTACTTATTCCATGTATGGTCACATTGCTAAAATGGCCGAAGCTGCCAAAGTAGGTCTTGAATCTGCTGGTGGTAATGCAAAGATCTTCCAAGTTCCAGAAACTCTTTCAACAGAAATCTTGGGGTTATTAAATGCTCCACCTAAACCAGACTTCCCAATTGCCTCTACCGAAACTTTAACTGAGTACGATGCGTTCATGTTTGGTATCCCCACCAGGTATGGTAACTTTCCATCACAATTCAAAGCTTTCTGGGACGGTACTGGTGGTTTATGGGCTAAAGGTGCCTTACACGGTAAACCAGCCGGGGTCTTTGTATCCACAGGTACACCAGGTGGTGGACAAGAAACCACAGTCATCAATTCTTTATCGACTTTAGCCCATCATGGTATGATCTATGTACCATTAGGTTACAAGAATACTGCTGCCCAAATGTCTTCCTTCGATGAAGTTCGTGGAGGTTCACCTTGGGGTGCTGGTACCTTTGCTGGTCCCGATGGTTCAAGACAACCAACTAAATTGGAATTAGAAATTGCCGAAATTCAAGGTAAATCTTTCTGGGAAACTATCCAAAAGTTTTAATTATATTATTTCTGTTTAGTGTAATTAGATGTATACAATATTGATATTGTAAGTTAAATGTAGTCACTTGAATGTTGCAAAAGAGGATTCTACATAGTTCTACATTTTGTTGAGTTGATTTTGTTAGATCTACTGCAAAATTATCCCAATAATATCTAGAGTCTTATTCTATTCATCTGTTTTCATTTTTATAAATAGTCTTTATCACGTTTGGTACCAGGAATAGCTAGTTGCTCATGTAAGAAATAATCAATTCCTTTAACTGTATCTTATCAGAATGAAGAACTCATTTTCGTTTCTGGTGTTAGTTAAAGAAAACAAAATATCAAGAATATGATCAATTTGTATAGTTGCTGATTATTAATTCATTTCACAATGTTGCCTTCATTTGGTTATGAACTGTTTGCTATTTCGTTTCATTACAGATTTCATCTTTCGGAAATCTTCGGAGATTTAAAATCGAACACCGAAGATTGTACCGAACATGTACGGAGATACCACATGGAGTAATATGACATAATCATGGCACTAAGAATGACATAATCATGGAAGCATTTTTCATGTTCCGCCGCTCCTGGTGAGGTGAAGAATTCCGGAGATAAATTATTTTAGGTAATCAACTGGACATATATCGATATATAAAGTACTATAAAAAAGCAGCAATTCCCAGAAATATCAACTAATTATTAACTATTAACTATTAGCAAGACTAATTGAAGAGGATGGCTACTAATGTATGTATATTGGGAGGATTAAGGGATGGTACATTTTGATGGTTTCAAATTGACAATTTTTCCAAAGGTTTTATACTAACATCGTAGTTACCTAAAGATTCTGCAAAGGGATTTGCTGGAAAAGATGGAAATTTCAAGAGAGTGGAGACTAGTTTCAGAGATACTATTAAAAAGGGTACCAGGTTTGCTCCGGAAGCAGGCAGGTACCATTTGTACGTTTCATTAGCGTGCCCTTGGGCCCACAGAACGTTGGTTACTCGGGTTTTGAAGGGTTTAACCTCGATTATTGGGGTTTCAATTGTTCATTGGCATATGGATAGTAAAGGGTGGAGATTTCCTACGCAAGACGAATTGGAGTCTGTCCCCAGTGGGAGTCTTTCTGTAGGGACTGCTGATGCTGTTAATGATTTTAAGCGCTTGAGTGAGGTGTATTTCAACGTTGACAAGGACTACACCGGTAGATTCACCGTACCTGTATTGTATGATACCAAGGAGAAAGCTATTGTCAATAACGAATCGGCTGAGTTGATCAGGTTGCTCAATTCCGATTTCAATGACATTTTGCCAGACAATTATGCTCAAGTCGATCTTTACCCTACTGCTTTACAAGCAGAGATTAACGAATTGAATGCCTGGGTTTATGATAATATTAATAATGGGGTTTACAAAGCCGGTTTTGCAGGAACGCAAGAAGTATATGAAAAGGAAGCTGCCAATGTGTTCAAGTATTTAGATAAAGTCGAGACGATTTTAGAACAAAATCACCAACAGAAACAAGATTTCTTGATCGGTGACCAATTGACCGAAGCTGATATTAGGTTATTCACGACAATTGTCAGGTTTGATCCTGTCTATGCCCAACATTTCAAAGTTAATCAAGGTTCGATTAGAGATAATTATCCCCATATCAACCAATGGTTGAAATTCTTATATTGGAAAATCCCAGGATTCAAAGAGACTACCAATTTCGAACACATTAAGAAACATTACACCAAGTCGCACCCATCAATCAATCCTTTGGGGATCACCCCCATTGGCCCAATTCCAAATATCCAACCTTTGGATGAAAAATCTCACATTTAGGTTTGACTAGAGTATGATGATTATCACTATTGTTTTTATTTTTTTTATTTTTATTACTTTTATTGCTATTACTATATGACTATGACTATTGTTATGCCATATGTTTTTATTGTTTATAAGAATCGATTCCTAGTTGATTCGAATGATCTGTAACCCACCATTACAGAAATTTTTTGTTTCATTTGAATATCTAAATTTCAACTTCTGTGTAAACTTCTCGGTGGGTATGCTATGAAGTAATTAACTGTATATATATATATAGTTTTAGGTGCATAGTATCATTAAACGGTACATGATTACATAAATAGCTATAGAAAAATTTAAGTTTGTATCCTTTTAATCCCATATATTCTAGAATGAAGCTAAAACGCCACTTAGTTTTGGTTAACTTTATATAGATTGTATTATCAATAATTTGGTTCCATATTCATTTTTTTTTTTCAAAATTACCACATCTGCATAATCATAGAACCAATTTATATCGGGAGTTGTAAGTAATTGTCACAAATTGACAAATTGACAGAGAAAATATTTGATGTTGATGTTAACCTAACGTAGTCTCACTTCAGAATAAAATACTTCCTACAAATCTTTTAGAGATAATCTATATTGAATATAAGATACATAATCTTATAAATACCTACAATAATAAACTAATAACATTTGCAAACGCTCTATTGCAATAGCCAACCAATTATTCATACCATATTCAAGTTTCTCATCATTTTTTTATAAGTGTTTTTCTACAGTGTTTTTTTACTACAGTGGTGCTGGTGAGTTAAGGTTAAAATTAATAGAAAGTTGAATTTCCAAACCTTTTTAGATGAATATGAGAGAAATATTTGGAACTCCGCTCGCGGATACCATTTAAGCTCTCATTTGATTTTACTGTTTTGCAGTTTCTAATTCCCAACTGAGATAATTCAAATGATTCTAAAGCTTTATCGTTGGCTTTTCCAGATAAGATCACATGAATCTTCTGCCACATGTAACCCATGGTGACTCCATTAGCTTTGTTTTCTGAATCATTTAATACTCGGTCTTTTTCAATCATCTTGAAAAAGTCAGATGTGTAACTAGTAGTCTCCCTAATTGGTGCTTTGATTGAATAACGATCTTCTTCTACCATATTAAAGAATCAGGAGACATGGTTGGTGGTATGCGGAACTGGGCCTTTGATTGAATAATGATCCTCTTCCGCCATATTAAAGAATCCTTTAATATAATTGGTGTCGTAGACTGACAACACTCTCAATTGTTGATTTGCAACCATTTTAAAGAATTCAGAAACATAGCTAGCTGTATAATCTATGGAGATATTTCTAATTGTTTCTCTAGCTTGAGTATCCACCATTCCAAAGAACTGTGCTACAATAGGTTCTTCGACGATAGATTTTATGACGATTGACTTTTCGTTCATTTCGTCAACATATTCCATGAATTCTGCTACGATTGGTTCTTCATAAATTGGTGCCAATGTAATTTTTGTCTTGATTCTGGGGTAGATAACAATGGTATTTGCGCATGCTTGCTTGATATGGTGGAGTTGGTGGATCAAAATTTGATTCCTTGTCACTTTCGTAACTGTCTATTTCTTCAGATGAGTTTACTTCCCAAATTTCATTGTCAAATTCAGCAGAGGATTTATAAATTATATTCTCTTGATCTGGTTGCTCCTCTAGGGGACTTGATAACAGTTGAACAGCATCTTTAACTTCATTTTCTACAAACATTTCGGTTTTCTGCAAATTCATATTTAAGTTTTCATGGATCACTTCTTTCTTATCTGAATCGACATTTGAAATGATTGAAGGAGTGGTAGAGGTATTGGAAGTAGTCTTAGTGATAGTAGTGGGAGAAGTAGTAGTGGTAGCGGAAGAAGCAGTAGTGGTGGTGACGGTAGTAGTAGAAATAGTGGTAGTGGTTGTAGTCGTAGTGATTACAGAGTCAGATTGAGCAGAATGTGGGGTGTTGATGTTTGAAAGAGTAGAATCTGATTTATATTTAGTTTAATCTTTAAATTTTCTTAAATTATAAGAATCAATATTTTGATATTTTCAAACCAAAGTTAATTTTACAGTTCCAGAAGCTTTGTTACAAGCTTGGGTGAAAATTTTAATGGAATTGTTATTAAAAAAGTTGGTGTTAATAGGTAAATTAACGGAAAACATTTTTAATAGTATGATTTAAAAAAACCAAAACTAGTGGGAGTCCACCTCTTTAAATAGTTAGGAATTTCCTAATTTGGAAAGACTGTTCAGGGTATTTTTGTTATAGTTGCATCAAATTTTGCAGCCAAATTCTAAGAAAGCGAACCAGTATGTTTCAAAAGGGGATTTTTGAAAAATGACAACTGTATCATATATGTAGAGAACCATCTATATATATACCCTTGGTTCCGAGAATTTTTCAGCCATTTTGTTATTTTCTTCTCGACACCTAATGAGCTGGATATCAATTATGGGTAGATTTTGGATATGCAGCAGTTGTAGTTGCCAACTCCAAAACCCCTACCAAAAGTTATGCCAAAATTTCTGCAGATTAAACATATCCTGAATAAACCAAGATCTGGGTGGATCTTCGACTATAATTCACAATATCAGAAGACATGATTAAAATGTAGAAGTTTCTCGATCAATGAAAGAATGATAAAAATGTTCCCGTGAACACTGAGAATTTTCTTAAATGATGAACGAAGTGAACTGTAAATAAATTGTATCCAAACTGAAACATTTATTGTTTAAATGATATTCAAAAGACTTTACATCTTATCCATTGATTAGCTTAAAACATGTTACTGTTTCGATCTAGAATTTTTATCCAACCGAAATCAAACTCAGTCTAATTAACATGAAGACTAACCAACAATTTCATTTGACCAACAAATACAAACCAAAATCAGGTGGACAAATATGTCAATCCGATCCATATAAACCCCAAGGCTAATTTTTTTTAGACTTGCATTAGTTTCTCCATTAGTTATCTATCTAATCTAAATAATGGTCTTGGGTGCATAAACCCACACCAACCATGCTTTCAATTGGTTGCAAAAAGTAAATCCACGACTTTATTACTACTTATGCAAATATCTTATATTATATAGCTGGATAACTTCGCTGGCGTGAGATGTCGCCATGTGAGGCATATAAGTTACGAAGATATATATAGTTATCATTTTTAGAAAATAAGGTTGGCCAAGAACACATGGTTCATTTCAAATACGACGGTGTATTCGGGTAATTGAGGATTGTCTTATAAACCACTCGGTATTGGTACCACATTACACAATCTATGTGAACACCCCTTTGTAATCTATGTATTTATTTATGGTATAAAATTGTTCGTATATTAGACGATATCATCTTCCTTGCATGAATAGTGGGTGAAAGTTAGAGTCGCCCATTTTCAATGTTCTCTTCTACAACGTGGGTGCTGGACCACACTAAATGCACCCAACTGCCTCACTTTGAATATCAATCGTAGATATATCTTTGCTATTGTTAGCTTTTATGAAGTTTCTAGAGTAGATGTTATTTAAGCTACCAAATGGGTTCAGTCCGCTACGAAAACGGTCGTTGGTGAACTTGCTACAGATTGTGGGATGTGTCTTGTTTGTAACATGGTTATTCATAGACACAAATACATCGTACTCAGTAGCAAGTGATGAATATCCCTTCGACGATGATGAATTCGATGAGATCGAATCGCTTACATCTGAATTGTTAGCAAATCCCGATTTGATCAATAATAAGACTCTTGATTTCTTATTTGAAGTACAAGGACGGGAAGATTCCCGGGGTTATGATGGACATTCCATTGTATATGATTATATGTTTGATGAAAGCCATGTAAATTCCATCATCATGAAATTAGATTTTCACCAACGGTGTGATTTCTATTTCAAAAACTTGTTTAAACAAGATATCAATTGGTTTTTAGATCCCCATAAGAAATTACCTACAGATCATCGTGATATAGATGATTTCGATAAATTCAAAGATGAACGGGAATGGAAACAAAAATATGTCGAAGAATTAGGTTTAGTAGAAGATCCTGAAGATATCTCACTGGATGATTCAGACTACTCTATCTTTGCTTCCCAAAAATATCAAGAATTAGTTGACAGGAATTATGAAATCGAACAAACAATGATTAATTTCCTATCCCATTTTAGAATCTTCAATAAATGCTATATAACCCAAGATGATAAGTATGAACGCAAAATTGCTAAAGAGTTTGTTGATAAACAACGATTAGATATGAAGCATTATGGAGTTTGTAATGAAACCGAGAAATTCGAAGTCAACAGTCCTGATAAATATTTGGATACTTCGACTTTTGAATCTTGCTCTCATTTGGAACGAAGAATATATCCTTGGTTATCTTCACATTACCCTGTTTATGAACGTTTCAATGGTGATATATTAATGAAACCGCCTAATTATAAAGACTACATTAATCCAAAATTGTTTCCCCACGTTTTTACAAATACCAATCCCAAAGCTAGGCACAGCAGAGGTAAAGCTGGGACTCCGAAATCCACCTTAACCAACAACAAACCTTGTTTCCTAACTCAATTCAAAAATAAATTGAATTCGAAAGGCATTGTCATGACCATTGGTAATAAACATGTAGGAGATGCCATCAGATTGATCCGTATGTTGAGAGCTCTAGATAATCATTATCCTATTCAGATTGTATATTTTGAAAATTTGTCAAAATCGGCAAAGAAGGTATTGGTAGCTGCTGCTCGAGAACCATTTATCGGTGTACCTTCATCGTATGAAAAAGTCCGTCAATATTTCCCTTCGGATTATGTTTCCCTAGATGGTAAGAAAACTACTGGGTTCCCCAAACAAGAATTATGGTTTGTGAATGTTCATCAATGCATTCATTATAGTTATCGTGATAAGTTTTTTGGGTTTGGCAATAAAATGCTAGCGGCATTATTCAATTCTTTTGAAGAGTACATGTTGGTAGACGCTGATACTGTACCATTAAAATCGCCGAAATATTTCTTTGAACGTCCTGGTTATTTAGACAAAGGAGCTTTATTTTATCGTGATAGGACATCTCCTATTTTCAGGCCTGAAGCTGATGGTGACTTTTTAAAAAAGATTAGTCCGTCTAGAATTGATCAAGTAATGTTCAATATTCCAATTATCACCAATCAGACTACCTCGAATCCATTTTTCGATGGGTTGGGGTATATAATGGAATCCGGACTTGTTTTAATTGACAGAAATGTTCATTTCAATTCTGTCTTGACTATAGTTCAGCTACAGTTATTACCACCAACACGCGATCGAAGTTATGGCGATAAAGAGTTATTCTTTTTGGGGTTCTCTGTAAATGGTGACGAAGATTATCATTTCAATAAATACCCTGCCAGTGGGATTGGAGAATTGACGCCACATGAATATCGAGATGGTGATAAATTGAAATCAGAAGAAATATGTAGTTGTCATCCTGGCCATATTGGTGAAGATGGGAAAACATTAGAGTGGTTGAATTCGGGATTCTTAGTCTGTGGCAAAGATGTAGATTTTGAGAGCGAATTTGAAAACGAATCGAGATTCCAATGGATGAAGACAGTTGAAGAATTTAAATCATTTTATAAAAGTCCCATGAAGATCACTCATGCTATAATTCCGCCTTATAAGAATAAATGGGAAACCTATACTGCAAACATCGATGGTGAACCTGTAAGAGCTTGGAGTATGGAAGTAGCTTACTGCCGTGGGTATCTTTGGTGTTGTTATAGTTCAATAGGCGGGCAAACCGATTGGGGTTTTGATAATACCCAAACGGGTAAGTTAATTGAATTTGATCAAAAAGATCAAGATATGTTTGAATATTATGGAGATATTTGGAATTATCAAATAGCCCCCAAAGTTAAAATCAAGGGATAATCTGTTCTTATAGTGTATACATTTAAATAAAAACATCAATAAAATAATTAATATTGACACATTCGGCTGCAGCAAGTCAAATCCCCCATTTCATCGTTTTTACCTTACTTTTTCCTCTACTATACCGTTTTTTCTTTCTATATTCTAATCATTCTGATTCTACTATCATCCTTCCCCCCATAAGACCCACCCTTAAACCCATTCTTTCGTTGTTATCGGCCTTTGATGAAAAATGGTTGCAAAATCACGTGAGATTCGATAATTTTCAAATAGAGTCATATTCTAATCATTGTTGAATTGAATAGAAGTTACTAATTGAAGGGTATAGTTATATAAAACTGGATTGATCTATTGCATTTCTACTTATTTGAAAGTGTTATAATCATATTTCAAGTAAACCAGATTTAAATTTTACAATTCCAATTAGTTGAATATTATTAACTCTTAGATCAAATATAGACAACATGACAAATCCGAATTTCAGGGATATTACTCAAGAACAAAATGAGACAAATCCTTTCGCTAAAATAGTACCAGGTCAAACTATAGTTGAAATACCTGAATTATTACTTGAGTGTGGTGAAAAATTGGTTGAATTCCCCGTCGCTTATAAGACTTGGGGGAAATTGAATAAAGATAAAGACAATGTGCTTTTAATCTGTCATGCCCTAACTGGTTCCTCTGACGTTCAAGATTGGTGGGGTCCCTTACTAGGCACAAATAAAACTTTCGATCCTTCCCGATTCTTTATAATATGTATAAACTTCTTGGGGTCCCCATACGGTTCAGCATCTCCTGTCACCATAGACAAGTCCACTTCCAAGCCTTATGGTCCTTCATTCCCACTTGTAACTGCCAAAGATGATCTAAACGTCCATCGTCTCATATTAGATAGCTTTGACATTAAATCAATTGCTTGTGTCATTGGTGGATCCATGGGTGGTATGATTGCTCTAGAATATTCTGCGAGATATAGAAACGACCCATATGTTAAAACCGTCATTGCCTTGGCAACTGCAGCTCGTGCTTCGGCATGGTGTATTTCTTGGAATGAAACCCAAAGGCAATGTATATTTGCTGATCCTTACTATGATGATGGTTATTATTATGAAAATAATGCAGATACAAAACCAGATTCGGGGTTAAGTGCGGCAAGAATGGCGGCTTTGTTGACATACAGATCAAGAAACTCATTCGAAACCAGATTTGGGAGAAAATTACCCCAAAACAATTCCAAACCAGCAGACGATAGTATTATCTACCCCAAAACTAAAGATGAAGAAAACTGGTTGTTGCATAATGAAGGTTCACGATCATCGACTAATGTCCAATCGAAAAATTCACCAACTCCCCTTACTTCACAAAAAGAAAAACCGCAAACTTACTTCACAGCTCAATCGTATTTAAGATATCAAGGTACTAAATTTGTCAACAGATTTGATGCCAATTGTTATATTTCAATAACCAGAAAATTGGATACCCACGATATAACCAGAGGTAGAATCGATGAAGCTCTTACCGAGGATCCATTACCAGCATTTTTGAATACATTAGACCAACCTCATTTGATCATTGGAATTGAATCAGATGGTCTTTTCACTTTTGGTGAACAAACTTTATTAGGTGCTAATATTCGAGATTCAACATTGAAGAAATTAGACTCTCCAGAGGGTCATGACGCATTTTTGTTGGAATTTGAATTAATCAATGAATGGTGTCATGAATTTCTTCAACAAAAGTTACCTGAATATTTCGATGAATCATCGGGTAAGTTTGATCTCTTCTTGGATTGGGAAAAATTTGTTGATAATAAAGATAATGGTGGAACATCGGTGTTTGGAGAAGTTGAGAATATTACCAATTGGTGATATTTCAGTTACCATAATTCACGGTTAAGGCATCATAAGTATTTTATTATAGAAACGTCCATAAAAATATTCAAACTTTACGTAGAAAACATGCATTCAACCCGTAAATGTACTGTTTTCTTCTGTTGTAGATTGTAAATTATCAAGTTGGCTACGAAATTATATCACCTGTAATCATCACCAATAATTAATATGACTTTTTCCTCTACATCGAAACAAGTAGTACAAAAATTACAAAATAGCCTACACCAGAAGTTGTAATGGGGTGGACAAACTACCATCTCCTGATATTTACTGAACTTGGCAAGTTGAACAAATCATGTCTAGATTCCACATGTTTATCAAAAAGACTGCCAAGTCTTGTCATTGAAATTAAAAAAAGGACCCGGGATACAAACAATTTCGTTCTTGAGTTTCTCTTATACTTGTGAGCGGTTGTTTAGTGTAAAACTTTCATAAAATGTAGTTGAATGGTTGCAATTTCCTTCAAACTCAATTTGGGTGGTGGTGCGAATATATCAAGCGGTAAAATTACCATTTTATATTTAATTTCTTTATCAGATATTCTACTGCTACAATAAGTCTGTAATCTAACTGGATAATAATTGTTTATTAGTATTAGATTGATTGATTTGAAAAGATTCAAGAATAATGTCTTATCCATCGAATTCTATTGAAAATTTAGTCGGATTATAACCTGAAGTTAATGATAAAAATTTAGAAAATTGTACTCATAACCCGTTTGCCGGATTGGATAACAAAGGTGCAAGAACTGAAACAGATAATCATGAAGGTGAAGAGGTAGTGAATGGAGGTGGTTTGGGCGGTGCAGCCAAAGAATCGTTGAAAGAATATGACGAAAAATCAAATCAAAATTTGATTGAAACAGTGGATCTTGAAGCTCAAACTCCACAGCCAAGATCTTTTTCATTGATTGAACTCAATTTATGGGTCCAAGGTATTCACTTGGTCTTATCACAATAACAAAGTTCTGCTTAACTGGCTCTTACTATGATCAGGAAAATGGGAGCTGAGACAAAATCTATGGTTGTTTTGTTAAAGTCTGGCTAAGATTCAGTGATAAGTGCCCTCATATTAACAGATAGAGTTAAGTTCCTTAAAGAAAGAATATTTGTCCCCAGCCCAGATTCTATGGATGAATGGGATTCCCTCCACTTCGACAGGGTACTTGCAATCATACTCTTGCTCGCTTTAGCTATTGCTGGAGTTACTTGTTTGCTTGTGGGCTCTGATACTTTATGCTACTATATGCTCTTTTATTTTATACTTGGATGCTAATAAATAGAATACCAATGTAAATTAATCCCCTGATACTTTAAAATTATAGCATCCGTTTATATCGATATCGATTATATCATTTTCTACGAGCCAGAATAAAAAACCTTAGACCATGAAACTACTAAATTTTAACACACATCTTTCTATGGTACTCGCTTTACCGAACTATAGTTTTAGGTGACGCCAGTGGCATCTCTGAAGTTTAAAATTAAGTTCCAAAGTAAGTCCACCACGGGGCTTGAACCCACAATCATTACAAATTATTGACTTCGAGAGGTCTTCGGGTTTACCACATTTCGTAAAATTTCAGAAATCGTCAAAATCTAAGAAAAATTTCAAGATAGTCATTTTACTATAACTAACTACAAAGTTTTGAAAACAAACCATTAAGAAGTAATATTAGGAGTACTTATATATAGATAACCCTTTGAATTGATACTAGCCCCAATATCAGGGAGAAGAAAAAAATTTCTTTTGTCAAATTAGCACACGCAAAAAGCATTGGTGCGCAGAATTTTATTTTTCAAGGATTGGGTACTCTGGCCGAGCGGTCTAAGGCGCCAGGGTAAGGTCCTGGTCTCTTCGGAGGCGCGAGTTCGAATCTCGCGGGTATCAACACCAGCAATCCTTACACCAAATTTTTTTGCATTGACTAACGAGATATCCACAAATAACAAGGTTAGCTAAGGGGTGCTTATCAATGTATAACTATTAAAGTTGATATATCTATATTTTTTTCAAAAAAGATAACATAAATAAAAATAATACAAAGCAAAAAGATAATAAATCTGGTATCTTTTAATTGGATCAAACTCCTATCGTTCAATTCTATAGTTCTGTTGGAGCAGCTTCAAAATCTTTAATATCTTTTGTGGTGTACAGATGAATGTAACTCAATTGGATTACCTATAAATATTTTATCTTTTCTGATCTCCAGATAAAATTAGAATCTTGTAATTAAAGTAGCCTTTGTTTAAAACTACTATATTTACCCATAGCAGCTAAATTAACCTTAGTAGTAAATACAACATGTCTACGTATATAGCACATTACATAAGGTTTAGTTGATGATAATTGTGAAATATCCAAGTAAACTTTCTTTCTAACGCAATATATTACCTATAAAAACTATAACTAATTATCATTTAAAATAGCATCAAGAATTAAAATGAAGGTAAAGTACATTACCATTGTATGATGAAAATCCCAACCAATGCATCTAAAGTGGAAACTATGAGCTATAATACAATTGAGAATCAACCTCGATGCATTGAAAAAATAAACGAGAGGGATAAATATTATATCCTCACCGGGGATTAAATGAGAGCGGATAATATAATATTATATCGCCTCGGGGGATCAAATTTTATGATATTTCTAAGTGATTGTGCAGCATTTCGATTTACGATTATTCTCAGAATCATTAATGGACTGTCTTAACCTTGTATTCTGGCCCAGTTTTTCATTCAAATCTGAGTTTTTATTATTAGTGGGATTATTAGAGTTTTTATTTGCTGGGGTATCCTCATTTGCTGACTGCTGTTGCTTGGCCAATTCCTTCTGTTGTTTCTTTTCGGCAGATATTTGGGCCTCCTTTCTCATGATTTGTCTTACGACATCGACAAACGCTTCATCGACGTTAGTTTTGTACATGGCACTAGTTTCATAGAAGGGAACTAAACCCCAGTCTTGAGATATCTTTATACCATCATCTATACTTAACACACGGTCTTCATCTAAATCACATTTATTACCAATCAAGACCATGGGAACATTATCACTATCTTTAATTCTCAATACTTGTTCTCTTAAAGCTAATAATTCCTTTAATGAATTTTCGTCAGTAACAGAATACACCAATAGGAAACCTTTACCTGATTTGATGTATAACTCTCTCATGGCAGTGAATTGGGCCACACCAGCTGTATCCAAAATCTCCAAATCACAAGCTCTTCCATCTATTTCAATCTGTTTTCTATAAGAATCCTCGATGGTGGGATC
>JAXQKE010000499.1:0-14299 GCA_037042355.1 Candida sp. Y128-05E
AACCTGAAAATGAATCAATTTCAACCTTCATCTAAATTGTTAGTATGGAAATTATTACAAGCTTTTGAACGACTTTGATTATCAAAACGATGTAATCCAGTATATAGAACTGGTGGACGCAACATTATTCCACTCAATATGACTCCACATTCCAGCCTTTTTTTCTGATTTTTAATATATCAACATTACATGTAATTCTATATCACACCGTTCCTCTAAATTCCACCATCCTTTCAGCTACATACCTTTAATTAATTTGTATTAAAATATTATAAATTTTGAAAACTCGATTATAAAATTTTGTTAAGTGAAAATTGTTGAAAATTGTTTATGTGCAGGACATTTGGAAAATAATTAACTAAACATGTTAAAACAACAAAATTGAAGAGAGATAGAGAAGTGGAACTTAGTATAGAGTATTGTATGGTTGTATAACTAGTATATCTTGTGTCTCTCCCCACCTGTTCCTTCTTTAGTAATCAATCTGTTGAAACTTAGAAACAACGGTCTTCCACGTGATAAAAAGGGAAGAAGCCCTAATGAGAAATATCAAATAAATTTTCACTTCCTATAGTAAAGAAGATTTTATATTATCAACAACCGGAGTGAAATATACACAGAGATGGTTCGTATCTTGGATAATAGTACCAACACTTAGTGTTGGAGGACATAACATATATATGGTGTCTACTAATAATTTGCTGCGTAAAAATACTAACTCTTCAGGCCCCAAAATCTAAAAGTCAAGATAACATTAACGCCAAGTTAGGTTTAACTATTAAATCTGGTAAATATACCTTAGGTTACAAATCAGTTGTTAAATCTTTAAGAACTGGTAAAGCCAAATTAATCATTATTGCTGCTAACACTCCAATCTTGAGAAAATCCGAATTGGAATACTACGCCATGTTGTCTAAAACCCCAGTCCATTACTTTGCTGGTGGTAACAACGAATTAGGTACCGTTTGTGGTAAATTATTCAGAGTCGGTGTTTTATCTGTCTTAGATGCCGGTGACTCTGATATCTTATCATCTATTTAAATGACTTCGCACCCAGTGACAAGTTAGTTAAATAACTTTTATAATTGTAATTTTATAAGTCAATCTAATGTTGCATTAATAATTAATATTTGTAGTTTCTAAAGAGGGGTATTATCAATAATACAAGTTAATGTATTACTGTTCAAATAGGGGTGTAAATATCAACATGTAATCACCTATGTACTAGACTAATTATATGCATAATATCTACTCCATGTCTAACCCTTCAGGCACAAACTTGTTCTGCCCACTTCTCAATTTTATGTATTTAATTTAATCCGTCTCGTAAATCATAATTACGCTGCAAATATGTCAAATACATTCGTGCAAACATTATGAATAGATCAGGGTAAATTGTATATATTCTGACAGATATACCTAAATAGTACATCCGAGTTGAAATACGCTTGGTGGCTCTTTTCCATCTATTTGATTGTTTCACTGAATAATCAGATACTATCATAAGCAATGCGTATCATGTACTATGATTACTTCCATAGCTGGTGAAAGTTTCATGAGAAACTCAATTCTTCATAACGTGATAGGTGAAGCAGATAGTTCAACTTCAATCTTCAGTTCAAAACCCCAACCTTAATATGAATGAGATCCAGCATTCATTTACTGTTCTATACTGCAGTATTCAACGATTATCATAAGTTCTAAAAGATTACTATATCATATCCAATTCATGTTGCAACTGCCTTATCTCTGCTTCCTCTCGTGCTATAGCTAGCAATATGGCGTCATCATCATCGGAATCAGGTCCACTTTGACTCTTCTTCGGGGACAATTCCATATTCAACATGTGTAATTGGTGTTTCTGGTCATTTAACTTATCATTAAGAGTTTCGACAGCATTTTCCAACTCGGAGTACTCTTGTTGGTAACTCTCAACCTGTTGGAGTAATTGTTCATGGTTATCGATTAAGTTGGGATATTTCTGCAAAATATCGTACGCTTGTTTACACAAGTCGCCCATAGAAATATTGGGGTCAATATTGATATTTATTGGGTTATTTTTGCCCTTATTCTCCAACACATCTTGGTTCAATTGTGCTATTTGCACGATTGTCTTTTTAGTATTATCTTCATCATTTCTTGCAAAAGAATTATCATTAGTGAATATAGACTTCCCGTCCGCTCTCACAACCTTTCTCTGACTAGTAACATCACCTGCTCTAGGTTCAATCACTTGGAATAACGAGTTTTCATCACCTTCTAAATCCTTCAAAATACGATTAATCTTGGGTTTTTTGACTATAGCATTGGTGAAAATTCCTGGAGGTCCAAACTCCAATGCCAGTATCTGTTCTGAGCTCCTTTCAATACGCTCCAAGCACTGGCTCAACCTAGACATTTTGTTACAGCTTCTTCTTACTTGGTTGTTTTGGTTGTTTATGTTTTAATCCATTGAATCCTGTATATTATCATATCTACAAAATCTTCAATGGAGTTAAAGGAAGACAACTGAAAACCAAGAGAAATGGTTGTGGATCTAGATCAGTATGTTAGACCAGGGAGAGACTACTACCTAGCACTAGGTCTTGAAGGGTCTGCTAATAAGCTAGGAGTAGGTGTCATCAAACACAATATTGGCCAGTTGAGTCCAGATAATCGAGCAGAGGTGCTTTCCAACGTGCGGGATACTTATGTTACACCTCCAGGTGAAGGGTTTTTACCTAGAGATACCGCTAGACATCATAGAAACTGGGTGGTACGCATAATAAAACAAGCTTTGATCGATAGTAAGATCAAAGGTGATGATCTCGATTGTATATGTTTCACTCAAGGTCCAGGTATGGGTGGTCCCTTGCAAAGTGTGGTGATTGCTGCAAGAACATTATCCCAATTGTGGAATGTTCCTTTGATAGGAGTCAACCATTGTGTGGGCCATATTGAAATGGGTCGGGAAATTACGGGCGCGGACAATCCCGTCGTGTTGTATGTCAGTGGAGGTAACACCCAGGTGATTGCCTATTCGAAACAGAGGTATAGAATCTTTGGGGAAACTTTGGATATTGCCATTGGTAATTGTTTGGATAGGTTTGCACGTACTTTGAAAATCCCTAATGAACCGGCTCCGGGTTATAATATCGAACAAATGGCTAAAAAAGGGAAACATCTTGTTAACTTGCCCTATACTGTAAAAGGAATGGATTTATCCATGTCGGGTATTTTGGCTTTCATAGATTCAATCGCTAAGGAAATGTTTGGCAAACAAAAGAAACAATTGATTGATGAAGATTCAGGGGAACCAATCACTGCCGAAGATTTATGTTTTTCATTACAGGAAATCTTGTTTTCCATGTTGGTGGAAATCACCGAACGAGCTTTGGCCCATGTGGATTCAAACCAGGTGCTAATTGTTGGTGGTGTGGGCTCAAATGAACGATTACAGGAAATGATGAAACTCATGATTCAAGATCGTAAAAACGGTAAGATTTATGCTACCGATGAACGTTTTTGTATTGATAATGGTATCATGATTGCCCATGCTGGATTATTAAGCTACAGAACCGGTCAAACCACAGATATAAATGACACGGTATGCACCCAGAGGTTTAGAACCGATGAAGTATTTGTTAAATGGAGAGATGATTGAAAAATAGAGATGATTGAAAAACTATTATAGATTAATGAAGGTTCACGTATAAACATTGTAGCACCGACATACTAAAACGATTTGACAATATTCTTCGCCAAATCGTGTCCAGTAATATAGTGTTTCACTGTTTCACAGTGTTTCACTATTGTCGAATATAAAACTTAAAATTTTAAAAAGACTTATAAGAACCAAACTGTCTGTTTGTATACTTCTCTTGAGTCAGATACGGATTTAACATTAGCATCTTCTATTTTCTTGAATTAAAAAGATGATTGTACTTCTCTTGAGCCAGTACGGATTTAACGATTTTATCTTCTATTTTCATATAATTTTAAGAAGACTTAGAACACCAAACATATCTGTTTGTATACTTCAGATTTACCAATATTATCTTCTATTATCCTGGTATTTTTTAATAATATCCTGGATTATTTCGCTCGATTTATTAACCTCTTGACATTCTCGCATTAGACTCGCCAACCTTCTCACGGGGGTACCATCCCATAGTGCCGCTGATTTCCTGAAATCATGTAAACACGCCTGTTTCAAACCATCAATCAGGTCAAATTCGATGTATCCGGTATCATACCTTGAACCTTGCTTATGTGGTAATATTTCCACCGACTTAATAGACCCAAAAATCTCCATAATCATCTGTAATACATCTTGTTGGAATTGGCCAGCTAACTCTGGTTTATATTTCCATTTCACTTTAACTTTGGCGCCATTCGATGATGAATTTGGCGAGATGTAATTTGCACTGGGAAGCTCTTCGTAAGAGATGTAATCCTGGTTTTTGTCCACCACAAATTGCAGTTCGTGTAACCTTCGCTTTTTAATACCATCTTCTCGAAGCTGTTCTAAATTCAAGTTACGTTTATTTGAACTCGTATTATTATTTGTTCTTTCTGCTTGAAGTAATTCTTGTTGAAATCGTTTGGTCAACTCACTCAATTGTTCTTGTTCTATTAACTTCTGTAACTTGACATGTCTGATTTTATCGTATTGGTTTCGTAAACTTTCAGTCGTAAGCACATTATAAACTGTATTCAATAGGTTGAATTTAGAAGCATCACCAGATTTATCAGGATGGTAGATTAACGCTTTCTTTCTGTACTGGCGTCGAATAGTGGTTATATCGTCCTTGGAGTCCACTTCGAGGAACGAATATAGATCTAGATCTCCATTTATGATCTGTTGGGCCCCTTCAGCCATACTTACTATAAAACCAAAGTTACCAATGGATGCGAAATTATAAAATACAAAAACTACCATACAACCAAAAATGATGAATTTACAGATTTTTCATATTGTAATTGTAATGCAATGTATATTGAATTAACAGATTCATATATATATATCATATAAACCCTTAACAATGAATAATTTACAAGAAAAAAAAATTAGTATCTATAACCATAATTTCATAACATACAACTCATGAAAAGGATTTTTTGTTTTTTATGATCTCCATATTTTATTGTTTAGTTCTTTAAAGTTTTTGTTTATACCTTTACAGTTCTTAAACCATGGTTTGATCTGAAGATAGCATCACCTTCAGAGTAACCTCTACCTAAACCAAAACCAACACCTAACCAGACTGGGAAAGATCTTCTTTTGAAAAACAAGATGGAAGCCAAAACACCTCCACCAAAACCTAAACCGGTTTTAATCAAAGTGTTTGATAACACAACGTCCCATTTATCATTCAACAAATTTTGAGAAGGAGCAACTTGTTGTTCAGACATCTAAATGTTAGTAAGAGCAAAGAGAAACTGCTTGTTCAACAGGGAAAGGAATTCAAAATTGCTCAGTAGTGGAAACAGTAACTTCCTGATTGTTTAGCACAGAAAAGTGTCAAAGATGAATTTGAACTAAATTGGGAAAAATTCACAGGAGACCCAATTGATAGAATCCGATTAATTCCCACTACCAAAATTGTAGTATGTAATCAATTCTGATGTTAAGGAATAATGTTGGATATCATCAAATTTACATCTCATTAAATACAACCTTTCGGTACAGCTAATAAACTCAACTTTTCAATCTCTTCCACCACTCAAATATAATATAATTACAAGAGTAACCAGAAATTCTCTAATTGATCAACATTCTAACTCACAGGCTTCCTTTATCGATTCCAGACCAGATAAACGAACTGCGGATAATTTTAGCTGAAACCCCCAAGAAACTTCAATTACTCGAGCTAGAGTGACCAACATATGTGTCCATTCATTCTCCAATAGTATAATCCCTTATTCATCCGTTTCAAACAATCAATTCACAATTAGCTTCCCAAGCAATCAATCAAACAATACCAAACCGAAGGTTTGGTATTGTTTCCAGTTTCTGAAGAAAAAAGAATAATTCTATGGTATATTATAAACCAATCCGAGTGTTATACATACAATTACTATATATATTCTAAGGTAATAACGATCAAATATAGATTATTCCACCTCCAGTGATATTTTCAACCTCAATTTCTGGTTGGTTGAGAAAGGAAATTTTTCAGGTGACACAAAAACAAATCAGATAACAAAAACTTTGAAAGGGAAGAATTTGATAGGGAAGGATGATAGCAAGGCAATGGGAAACACGGAATTGTAGAGGAGGAGTAAATGTATACTGTTAGCAAAAAAGAAAAAAAAATTGCCATTAATTATGGTTATTCCTGGTGAATTTAATAAAAAATATAATCAAAAAATGATTTCGCCCAGGATCGAACTGGGGACGTTCTGCGTGTTAAGCAGATGCCATAACCGACTAGACCACGAAACCGATTTCTGAAATATAAAATCTTCCCAGTTTCTATGAGAAATGAATGTAAAACTACGTCACGTGATTTAAGATTGACTCTTGTCTATTGAACTTAATGAACGTATATATGCCTGTAATTACAAATCGACAACCTTGGTAACTTGCTTAATCAATCCTGATTGAACAATTTCATATTCATGCATTTCTTTATCCAGTGGGTCATTTTTTGGTGACATCTCTCCAGATTATGGACCATGATAGTTATACCACCAAGGTTGAAGGATTGGTAGGGGGATTATTGTTTGCTTTATATATTATAATTATTGTATATATTACTTCCACTTCACAGATGTTGTATATATATGGGTTTAAATTGTGTGGTGTGGAACGAGCTTCGTTGATTGAAGCAGAATAATCTAATTACCGCCTGTTTTATAGTGGTCGGTTTATGTTCTAGATCAGATGGTGTGGACCGTTGATATTGGGGAATATTTTTCTGGGCCACTGTTGGGTTAAATTTGAATTGATTAAGGTTGATTATTAGTACTCGTCTTAGAAAATAAGTGCCAATTCTCAGAACAATTGAAGAATAGAGGAACAGAATCATTGAGGAGTTCTAGTAGTTTACAATCAGCTAAGGTTTAATGGAAAATACATTTTAACTCACTACTCTAAACTAAAATTACAATGGGTCTAAAGCTTCGCTTTCGCAAAAGCTTTATCATATCCAGTGAATACAAATCTGTACCTGATATCACCTTTATCGCACCTGGTCAACGCGGTATTACAACCTTCTTCGCCTATTTGTATGGTTTCAACCCATGGCCTAACATTTTTCTCGGCGGCAATTCTCAACATCAAATTAGCTTCATTCTTACTACCAATTGCCGATCCACCGATCTTGTTATTACCTGCAATTAATGAGAATGGATGAACTTCAATTATTTCAGAAGCATGGCCAACACCTACTGTGATTAAACTTCCATTGGGTTTTAAAACGCTGATGTATTCATTGATATTTAAATCTTTCAATGTTGAAGCACAGTTAATTATCAAATCAAATTCATCTTGGTATTTTCTAGACCAGTTGTCAGTTTCCCCTGTAGCAATTAAGTCGGCTGCTCCCATTTTTTTGGCTTCATCTAACTTGGAAGATGATCTGGAGAAAGAAATCACTTTAGCACCCAATGCTGCAGCAAACTGAATGGCTAAATGCCCTAATCCACCAATCCCGATAATACCAACGGTTTTACCAGTAGCATCTTCACCAAGATTTCTAACCAAGGGTGAAAAAACAGTTAAGCCAGCGCAAAACAAAGGGGCAACAACTTCTGATTCCAATGCATCCGGAATTGCAAACACAAACCTTTCATCGGCTATTGAATGAGAGGAATAACCACCTTGCGTAATAAAACGATTATGATATATATCCTTGGTATTATAAGTGCCAATAAGCCTTTTGCAGTTATTTTCGTTGTTGTTTTTACATCTTTTACATTCCCCACAAGAGTTTGAAGCAGCGCCAATACCAACACGATCGCCAACTTTGAATTCCTTCACTGCTGATCCAACAGCGATTACCTTACCAACAATTTCATGACCAACAACCTGATCTTTCCTTTTCAAAGGCATCCAACTTTCTTGTAAAGTGTGAATATCAGATCCACATAATCCACAACAAATATTCTCAGTAACAACATCAGTTGGTTTAATTTCTGGGCGCTTATACTGGACTAGCTTTGGTTTATTCCAATTTTCACTTGAATCAACTCCATACCCCCGGAAATATTCAGGAACTGACGACATGTTTGCTTTATTTTGCCAATTGTTGATCTTGCAACTTCTATTTACATGAGATTTTAATAATTTCGGTTGCGCGCAATCTTAAAAACCGGGGTAACTGGATTAGGCTAGTTACCGAAATTGACATTTACGTCCAAAAGAAACAAACTATCACTAAAATCTACAAGATACATTTAGAAAATTATGGCCTTTATTACAACTGCTAGATTTATATTCAGGGAAGTTTGTTGATACTAACGACAATTTGATTTAACTCTTACCAAAAGCTTTATCAAAGCCAGTATAGACAAATCTATATCTGATGTCACCTTTATCACATCTGGTTAATGCTGTATTGCAACCCTCTTCTCCAAGTTGAATGGTTTCAATCCAAGGTTTCACTCCTTTTTCAGCAGCAATTTTCAACATCAAATAGACTTCTTTTTTGCTACCAATAGCCGATCCAGCCACCTTAGTACCCCCAAAGATTAAAGTAAAGGGCTGGACATTGAGTGTTTCGGCCACCTTACCAACTCCAACAGTGAGTAATGTCCCTCTGACTTTCAATACACTCAAATAATCATTGATATTAAGGTTGACTAATGTTGAAGCGCAGTTGACAATTAAATCGAATTTATCCGGATACTTTTTGGCCCAATCGTCATCTTCACCAGTAGCGATTAAAGCGGTGGCTCCCATTTTCTTAGCTTGATCTAACTTTCTAGAAGATCTGGAGAAGGCATATACTTCTGCTCCCATTGCAGCAGCAAGTTGAATGGCCAAGTGACCTAATCCACCAATCCCAATAATACCAACAGTTTTACCAGTAGCGTCTTCACCAAGATTTCTAACCAAGGGGGAGAATACTGTTAATCCAGCGCAAAATAAAGGGGCAGCAACTTCTGATTCCAAGGCCTCTGGAATAGCAAATACAAACCTTTCATTGGCAATTGAATGCGACGAATAACCTCCCTGGGTGATGTAACCGTCATGGAAAGAATCAACGCCAGTATAAGTATCAACTCTCTTTTTACAATACTGTTCATCTTCATTATTGCATCTAATGCAATCACCACATGAATTAGAACATGCACCAATACCAACACGATCGCCAACTTTGAATTCGGTGACTGCAGATCCAACAGCAATAACCTTACCCACGATTTCATGGCCAACAACCTGATCGGTTCTTTGTAATGGCATCCAATTACCTTTCAAAGTATGGATATCTGAACCACATAATCCACAGCATATGTTCTCGGTTACAACGTCGTGAGGTTTGATGTCAGGACGTTTATATTTGACATATTTTGGTTTATTCCAATTTTCACTCGAATCGATTCCAAATCCTTGAAAGTATTCTGGTACTTCTGTCGACATGATATATACCTTATGATAATAAAAATAATAAGTACTAGCTTGAGGATAATCCTAGTTTATATAGAAAGCACGGTACTCATACCCCCCACCCCTTAAAAATTCAAATGAGGCTAAAGGGTTGTATTATTTTACCTTCTTGCATAGATCGTCATTATTATTACAATAATGGTACGTATTTATACATATTACATTGATATTATGGGTCATCTGATATAATGTACGGTGTATGTGATAATTGATTATAATAATTATGATACTGGCATTTGTGCAATAGCTACTAGTTCATTGGTATTTCAAGAATTAATTAGTTTTGATTTACCTTCTCACATAAACCTTCTGTATTATATTACTATTGTTAATTTTTTCTTTAAATTTAATAAATTTAGGTTTGAATGGCTAGTATTTGATTTACGATAATGGTACTTTAAAATAAATCCTCCCTGTGAGCTAGGTTCATGACTGATTCGATGGGTTTTGCCATTTTGAGACAGCAATCGGATGCATCGAGAAGCATTTCATTATATCTAAACTTTAAATTAAAGCAATGTTCATTTTATGGTCTGACAAAAACATTCGATTTTGGATTACCAGTTATTGGAATAATTTAATTCAATCATTTTACCCAGATTCATTATATCTTTACCAATAATTAACTACTACGCAATATTGTTCAGGTACTTTCTTAGACTGACGCCTTTTCATGAACCCTTCGACAAATGGTAGATGGGTTACCCGCCTTTCATCTCAAGCTATAAAAGAAAAAAAATCTTTTTAAAATAATTTTTCATTAATCAATATAAATTGTATGTTACAACAATACGTTTATGATATAATGTTAATGATGATAACTTTCTCAGCTCACTCAGAGTTTCGGCGATGCTGATAAAACTTCCTTTATAACATTCATCTTATCTGATTTCATTATATCATAACTTTGTTTAAAAAGATTTTCTTTACTAACTTATTAGATGCGATTAGACAATATGAATACAGAAAGTAACTCTATAGTTATTGTTTCAAGTTATAATTGGGATTATTCTCGATTGTAAGTTTAAACAACAATTGTACTGTTTATATAGATTGTAGAGTGGCACTATTTGGGTATAGTGTACTTTATAAATTAAGAGTGGTATTCCAAGTACGATGTACCTCCTGTGATGATTTACAATTTATTCTATTACGTTGTATTCCTAAACCCAAACTAAATAAGTATTATATTCTAATTTTTTTTAACACTCGGAATAATTTTCCGATTTCATGACTGGACTTTTAGGTCTCAATTGCTCGATTTCATGCGATTGGGGGATTAAGTACTGGATTGAGTTGGACCCATTACCCAGTTTATACTGGATCAAGCTCTTGTTATATAATTCCTGTTCGTATTCCTGTTTGGAGAAATTATCAATCAAGACATCGGGACCCATGATGACCCAACCTGGGCGTAATTTTATATGATAATTGAAGCCGATTTTCGAAGGGATGATGTGTAAACGACGATTCAATAACGAGAAGTTTTCGGCCACTTTATACATTGCATTGGGTACGACGTTTTTATGATTTTTCTGTTTTACTGGCGATTCGATTTGTAAATCAGTATCGATATTACAGTTAATCAAGTGCGAATCGGTGGAACGTTTCACTGTACCGGTGATACACATCCAGCAATGCCATTGTTGTCTTTCCAAGAGAGAAATACCATCCAAACTTTCGCCAGGGTAATATGGGGAATCGGGATTGATGGCCAAAAAAATCAACTCTTCCGAACGTCTAAATTTCTTGTTATAGGGGTTATTATTTAGAGTTTTGATCAATTCCGAGATCTTTTGGGTATTGGCCCAGATAAATAAAAACCCGGGTTTGGAACATAATTGAATAATGGGGATTTTCGATAAGATGGGTAATATCAACTGACTTTCGACTAAGGCCCCAATCATGATGACATCAAACTTGATACCTTCGTTGATCCACTGGTTCAACTTGGGAATGATATTCTCGGTGGAACAACGCACTCCAAATGGCTTGACACTATGATTTTCTATTTGTTTCTTCTTCAAATTATGTAATTGATTTAATTTAGGGTACCCTTCGAGGGGGTTGGTGGTGTTGTTGATATAATTCAAGGGCGATTTGCCTGTGTTGACGTAGTTATTTGAATAGTCATTCTCGTAGTTTTCTTTGCCTGGTCTCATTGTATTTAGACCTTCTGTGGATGAATATTTACTTGTTTCTATAAAAAGTGGTGAATGTAAACCATTTATAGTGGTAAGACGTTTGATGTGTACGGCAGAAATTATTTGGGCTGCGAAATTTGTTTCAGATTTTCAGAAATGACACATTTTTGAAACACCAGTGGCAATGGAGTCTCACCGGTGTTAGAGAGAAGTAGTACTATAGGTACTATGAGTTATTGGGTCAAACCGGGTCAGGAAATTAAATAAAACATATTACTTGTAATATAAAAATAAACTATAGTTCTGGATTTAATATTTGAAAAACAAAAATTGTGCTGAGCACAGAGAAATTGTTATTGATATAGTGAAATCTTTCAATGGAGACGTTACTAGTCTTTAAGAATTGGGTCACATATTAGTTTACATGTTTCAACCAATTTGGTAATTTTTGTCTGTCTGATATTTTCTGTCTGTCTGTCTTTTCTTATCGTCACGTTGAGACCCTTTTTACAAACCCCACATTTAAAATCAATCACCTTTAATCCTTTAATACAAGATAACATACAATGTCTACAAACAAATCTTCTATGACTGCTACTAAAAGCAGAAGACTCTCTGCTTATAATATGAAACGCTACTCAACATCGTTTTGTAGAAACTTCTTCAAAAGTTGCAGATGGGGCTATTGTGGTTAAATCAATACTTTGTTAAAATGGGATTGGCTTCAAGTTGCAAAAGTTTATGTGCATATGATGGTTATGTTTTTGTTTATGGTTGGGTTTAGGTTGGTGAATTATGTTTATGTTATGTTATGTTTTATGTTTTATATCCATGTTTTTCGTCATTTTATGTTTTGGGTGACATTTATATGTTTTACTACGTTTATATTACCTGGTTTAGTAATATATGACAATGTTGATATATGTAGATGTTGGTATTTAGATATTTAATGTCGGTGCTGTCTTAGTATACTCGCTTGATTGTATTACAGAATTATGGAGTCTGGTTTACATGATTCAAGATGGTATTATAGATTAATGGTTACAGTGCAGGCTTGTGTTTAGTGTGGTTGTTGTTTACCATGGGGATATTGTTGGTTATGATTCTATTGCTTAGTTTATTAAATGTTGGTATTGGTATTTGATATTTGGTATTTGGTTTTTGTATTTGGTTTTTGGTTTATGGTATTTGGTTTTCGGTATTTGGTTGCTTCTCAATTTTAATGTTAGCTGTCTCAAGTTACATATATAATTTTTCTACATTACATTCAATATAATCTACCAATTTACATAATATGTGTCTATTCAAAATCTGAAAGAGCGATACGTTAGGTAAGCGTTGCAAGTTATTTCAAATCCTGTTTATTAAGAAGTCAATGGCCAAAGGATGTGGAAAAATCACTAGCGGTAGATATCAGTATAGAAAAACATGATCAGTAGTTTTTTGAAGGTGAGGATAGAATTATCAAGTTGTAGTTCTGGTATGTTGGTTAGTTCTAGTATACTGTTACTTTTGATCGAGTTTTAGTGGATATGAGATATATTTTATAGCAAAATAAGGGGAGACTTCAATATGCTAGTAACCTCCAATTCCATTGTACTAACACTACATACTATTACTGGTCGTTCGAATTCCGAGTCTGGTGAGGCTCCATAATTTTGGTTGAAGTCCCAGTTGTGTTCCAAAGCCCGGCTTACTAATTTTGTCGGCTACTGAAATTTGTAATCGGGTGAATAGCAAATGTGGCAAAATAATTTGCAATGATGTAGGCGAGTATAAAAGCGTTTGAATACCCTTGGTTTTTATGATCAATAACAAAAATATAAACAAACAAATACAATAATATGCCTACAACAGTTTTCGTCTCAGGAGCTAATGGTTTCGTTGCTAAACGAACAGTTTTGCAATTATTAGAAGCGGGATACAAGGTGATTGGATCTGTTAGAAGTGACAGTAAAGGTGAAGCTCTTTCAAAACAATTTAACACTCCAAATTTCAAATTTGTTGTTGTCAATAACTTGCAAGATCCAGAAGCATTTTCGTTATTGAAAGATTATCCGGAAGTTACTAAATTCTTACATTTAGCTACTCCAGCAAATTTCAGTGAAACTGATCTTAAGAAAATTACGGGTCCGGCTGTTGATGGTGCTGTGAATGCATTGACTGCTGTTAATAAATATGGGAAAAATGTTACTAATTTCGTTTTGACTTCGTCGGTTGCATCAATTCGTAAGGTCCTTCAACCACAATCTGAATATGACGAACTGGATTGGAATGATATTACTGAAGAAGTTGCTGCTAACGGAGGTGCATTTGGGTATTTCTTGTCAAAAACTCTTGCTGAAAAGGCAGCTTGGAAGTTTGTTGAACAAAACCAACCAAAATTTAAATTATCAACAATTTTACCTTCTTTTATACTTGGTCCTCAACTGTTCGATGAAGATGTTACGTCATCTCATGGTTCAGCTGAAATCGTTAATCGGTTAGTGTCTAATGGTAAATTGGATCTGGGTGTGGATTCTGGTCATTTTATTGATGTTAGAGACGTTGCCAAAGCGCA
>JAXQKE010000500.1:0-14289 GCA_037042355.1 Candida sp. Y128-05E
CATGATACTATTTCCTCTAGTAAAATATCACGCTTCAAATTACTCTCATACAATTCAACATTGCATAATGGACACTTATTGTTAGTTATTAAGTATTCTCGAATACAATGTGAACAAAATGTGTGGTTGCAACTTGTGATCAATGGAGCTCGAAAGAACTCTTTACAGATATAACATCTTTTCAAAGAATCTAGCTGTGATAGTAGTGGAAGCTTAGTGTCCTGCCAATCAGTTGGATCAGTGACATTCTCTATAGTCTTCTGAAATGGATTGAGTGCCATTCCTGGAAATAAAGTATTTAACTTGCTTAGCAATTACGCGTTCTAAGATTGTTCGCATTGCTCATCAAGAAATATGAGATTAGCGAGATCAAGTCATTTTGTTTAGCAGTAATTAACATATATACAATCTATACAACTAATCTATGCAACGCAGCATCATAATTCATCATGGTCGATGGTTTTTTGCTTCTTAACTTTTCTGGTTTTAGTGACTGTCCTCGTAATTTTCTTTTTAGGAGAAGAGGTGACAGTAGTAGTAGTACTAGTAGTAGTTTTCGATTCCTCCGTTTCAACCACACTTGATGTGGCTGGTGTTTTGACCGAAATCTCTTCAGATGGTGAAGGAATTGCTGAAGGTGTAGACGTTTCAGAAGATTCCTGGTCTGGATAAACAGTACGCTGTATGGTTTCGTAAACAACTTTTGGTGTACGTATGGTTTCGATCGTAGAAGTTGTTTCTTCTATTTCTTCAATGCTCGATTCAACTTCAGAGGTATCAATTTTTTGTGGAGGTGCAACAGTACTGCTAGAAATTCCGGTTTCCAACTTAACTTCTGAAGTAGATTCTTCTTTTACAACAATTGGTTCAGCGGTTGATTTTATTTCTGGCTCAACAGAGAAACTGACAGCAGACCCGACTGGACTCTTTACAGAAGCCTCACTCGAAGATAATGTTTCTGTCTCACTTGAAATAGTTTCGACAGTACTGGAAACTGCTTCCAGCGAACTAGTTTCAGTGGATTGTTCTACATCATCCACTTTGATTTCTTTAGTATTTTCGCCTACTACCCCACCTGCATTTATAAATGTGGCTGTATCCGCAGTTTCTTGTACACTCACTTCTTCAATTACTTCCGTTTTATTTTCTACCTCTTTAGATTCTTCAACTTGCTCATTTACTGTTTTGGTGACCTCCATTTTCTCAGCTTGTTCAGTTGAGACTTCGCTAAGTTGCTCAGCCGCTTCTTCAATCTCTTCAACCTCTTCAACTTCTTCCACTTCTTCAGTTGCTTCTTCTTCTTCTACTACTTCAACTTCTTCAACTTCTTCTTCTACCTCTTCAGTTGGCTCGACTTCTTCGACTTCTTCAATTTCTTCAATTTCTTCAATTACTTCAGGTTCTTCCATCACTACAGCCTCTTCAGGTTCTTCAGGTTCTTCAACCACTTCAACCACTTCAGGTTCTTCAACTTCTTCAACTTCTTCAGGTTCTTCAGGTTCTTCAACTTCTTCAACTTCTTCAACTTCTTCAACCACTTCAGGTTCTTCAGGTTCTTCAGGTTCTTCAACTTCTTCAACCTCTTCAACCACTTCAGGTTCTTCAACTTCTTCAACCTCTTCGACTTCTTCGACTTCTTCAACTTCTGCGGTTACTGCAGCTTCTTCAACAACAACATCTTCAACGACAGCGTCTTCAACGACAGGATCTTCAACGACAGCGTCTTCAACGACAATATCTTCAACGACAGCGTCTTCAACGGCAACATCTTCAACTAATTTCTCGTCGATTTCAATATCACGAGCATCATTGCTATATTCTTTCTCGGCATCAGCAACCATCCCAGCTTCTTCTTCTGCAACAGCAGTATTTTCATCATTCGTAGATGGTGTCGAGATACTTTCAGAATCTTGCTCAATTATGCGCCGAGTTTCTGCGATGCTGGAGGATACAGGTTTATCCTGAACCACTGTTGTTACATAATTATTTTTATCTTTCAAGAATGAATCAGTGTCTAGGTCCAGCTGTGCTGTGATTTCATCAATATTCTTGGTGACCTCTTTTACGATATCATTGAAAGTTGACAATAATGAAGTTGTCGATGGGGTAGCAGAATCTGAAGTTTCCTTTGAAGTCTCTTTTGATGAATCAGCTTCCTTCTCATCCCATTCATTAATTTTGAAATATTCCTGAGATTCGTCATCACCTTCATTATCACCTTGTAATTTTTGTTTAATCAATTGAAAACTCTGATTACCATAAAGCACAGCATTTTCATATCCTATTTCACCATATTTTTTTGATACTGCCCAAGCCTGATCCAATTGACCATTTTCATACCCCTTTTGAAGAAGTATACCCAAACCAATCACCATTAAAATCATAAATACTGATTGGAGAAGCGACATGAAAATAGATTTACCTTGTGCAAATTTATGAGGTAATTTGAACACATGAAGGTTATTTGATGCTGACCCAGTGATTAATTTGGTACCATTGGGGGAAAACGCTACCGTAGTGATGGCAAAAGGGTGTAATTTTTTAAAATTCCTCAAAACTTTGAAATCAGATAATCTTATAATGAGGACCGAAAGGTCATTCCCAGCAATGGCGATTAAATCTTGGTGTAAATTTATATCCATGGCAACAATATTTTTAAAAGTCTTTGAGACAATTGCTTGTTTTACCATCTTTTGTTCTGGAATAGAATATTTGAACAACATTGCCCCACCTTTCTTCAAAGTTTTATCACACCCCACAATAACAATAGTGGAATCATCCAAATACGCCATTTTCGAAAACCTGAATTTCTTGAAAGAGGCGGTTAATTTTTCATTTTTGGTTGAAGTGGCTAGGAGATTTGCCGTGATTGTCGAGATGGTTTCAATTGAGCTTGGGGTGATTAAGCAAAGGGTTTTACCGTCATCTGATAATTGAAAATCTTTAATTTCATCAGTTGAAGTGTATGACTGAACCAATTGTAAAGTTTCTGGATTGAAAAATTGGATTGTCGAAGGAATCTTTGAAGTCATAAAACAACCTAAATTTTTGGACAATCTAACAATTTTTGGATAATCCTTAGCAGCAGCATCTGAAGCTATATCCTGATCAAATTGAACTGCATCGACAAAACTCAAATGTTCTGAAGTGGAAAAAACATATTTTCTAAGATTATTATTCATATTCATAGTTTTCATTAATTGCGTAGACTGGTTACAACCAATAAACACCAGGTATTTATTCTCAGATGAATTGTCATTCTTAATGATCCCTACACATTGAGGGGAATCTTCATTATCAGGTAATTGGATTTCTCTAAATTTCTGCAAACGATGATTAGTCTCTTTCACCTTGAAACTCGATTTGATTATAGTGATTCTATTGGGGATCCCATTGTTACCTTCACCACCACCACCAACGACAACAATGGTTTTGTTATCAAGAAACCTGGTTCCAAAGATAGGATAACCCACATCCAAAGTGGCTGACTCTTTGAGTGACATTTATAAAGTGTATGTGTTGATTATACGTGTTGCTTTAATTTTACAGCCATAGAACAATTTATTGCGAAGAGACATTTTTACGACAAAGTCTTCAAAAAGTTACGACATTAAGACTGGGGTAGATTTTATATTATCAGTATACTCAATGAACAAGACAGTGCTAGCGGTTCTGTCGCATGTGGTTCATGGATATGTAGGCAACAGAGCCATGCTGTTCCCACTCCAGTATTGTGGGTGGGATGTTGACACTATTAATACCACAAATTTCTCAAATCATCCGGGGTATGGATCTTTTGCTGGAGTTACCACTGATAGTACAACCATTCACGATATCTTGGAAGGTTTGGATATTTTGCAGGTGAAATATGATATGGTGATTACTGGGTATATTTCCAATGTGGATATATTAAATATGATGTATTCACGATTAACCCAATTATCCACTCTTTGGATCGTAGATCCAGTGATGGGTGATGCAGGGAGATTATACGTATCTAAAGAACTAGTGCCTATATACCAAAAGATCCTATCCAGTGGGAAAGTTAATTTAACTACACCAAACCAATTTGAATTTGAAATTTTGATTGATTGTAAGATTACCGACCAAGCTAGTTTGATTTCTGGTATTGAAGTATTCCAGAAACTATATAATGTGGATAATCTAGTAATATCTTCAATTTTAGTTGATGGTCAAATGATTTCTGTTGGTGTAAACTCGAATGAAATCTTTTATATCCCTATAAACCAAGTCGATTGCCATTTCAATGGCAGTGGTGACCTATTCACTGCTTTGCTAGCTAATAAGTTTACAGGAACTATATCTCCCGAGACTCTTGGTGATTGCTTAGTCAAAATACATAGTGTGCTCTCTCATACTTACCAAAAGATTAAATCTATCGATGCTAGTATCACCAATATTAAAGATTTGGATATTATAGGTCTGAGGAGTTGTTTGCTAGAGGATAATTCTCAGGATTTGCTTGACAAAGTGGTGTTTTTGAAGAGAAATGTAGATTAGATGTATAGCAGAGACATATAGAAATAATAGATAATAGATAGTACGGAAATTACTTAAAGTTTGTAACCCATCATATATAAATAGTTGATAATAGTGAACAGGTGGCGTAACAGTGTGGAAATTTCAACATTGAGTTTGTAATGGATCATTGTATGATGTGATTAATTGTTTATTCTGGTACATTTATTCCTCCAGCTATAGCTTGGGTGGTATATACTTTCTGATTTAAATAACCTATACAATTTCTGAATATAACTGACATACTTATAACCTATAATGTTGCTTAGCTATATTCCTGGCCCGACTCTATACAAGATTTTATTATTTGCAACCAAGTGACCTCTAGGCTATGAATTAAAATCATATCGCACTACTATGCAAATGCTTCACTATGAAGGTATATCTCTGAAATAATAGTTTTGTAAAAGCTGTGAGTGAACACCAATGGGTGTAATTAAGTTACTGCATTAGATACATCGCATATAGCTAACAAATACGTCTCTAGCTAACAAACTTCTATTCTGTTGATAAGTAACACATTTGATTTCGCAACAAGGTGCCACCCAAAAAAAAATCATGATAAGCAAATCACACACCACATTATATTCATTTGCACAATGAAGAGCACACGCAAAGAAAGGGTACTAGCGACACCTTGGATAAGAAGAAGTATGGCGGTACTACCATTCGCCTGCTTGGCTATCTTGTATTTCATACATTCGTATTATAAAGTTACATTTGTTGATGAGTTTGTTGTGGATATACAGCCACAGGATCATGTCTCCAAACAGTTTACATTGAAACAAATATTCCACCATGGAGTAGGTGAGTCTTATGGTACATACAAACGGTTGGATATTACAGATGCTTATTTAAAGAGACACGAAGATTATTTTAATGAATTGGTTTATAATAATCAGCATGCGCAAGCAGAGGATATAGACTCGAACAATTTGCATGATGTATATACCCAGAATGACTGGCCAAAACAATATGCTCACCACAACCCTTTCAACATCAAATTGCCTATCAAAAGACAACATGACAAGAATAAATCGTTTAGAGTTAAAGATAATAATTTGGATTATATGACAAACTACCTAAACGATAATAACCAGGAATTAAATTGGGAGGAAAGGAACATATCTGTACCTAATGTTAAAGATAAAGATACTCTAGTATCATTAGCATTAATGTCGTCAAACGCATATGTCCGATTCCCCAAAGACAAGAAGGAAAAGGAGAAATCGGACTGGCGTGATATTATCGGCTGGAATCCAGACAAAGAGCATGAAGATATCAATTTTGGCTGGGACGATATTGGTGTCAGAGGCCATGTATTTCTCAGTGATGATAACCTGACTGTGGTAATCAGTATTAAGGGCACCTCAGGTGCTGGACTTCCAGGAGGAGGTTCAGACGAAACGGCTGGAGGCGATAAAACTAATGATAATCTTCTATTTTCCTGCTGTTGCGCTCGGGTAGGGTACATGTGGACCACTGTCTGCGACTGTTATGATTCAACCTATACTTGCAATCAAGATTGCTTAGAGAAAGAATTGGTACGCAAAGACCGTTATTATCAGTCAGTGTTGGAATTATATGATAATGTCACCAAGATTTATTCTCCCGATAAATACCAGTATTGGATCACGGGCCATTCGTTAGGTGGGTCCTTAGCATCTTTATTAGGAAGAACTTATGGCTTGCCAGTGGTGGCATTTGAAGCTCCGGGAGAATTATTAGCCACCAAAAGATTACACTTGCCCCAACCACCGGGTATTCCAAAATATATGGAAAATATCTGGCACATAGGCAACACTGCCGATCCTATTTATATGGGGGTATGCAATGGGGTCTCTTCTTCGTGCAATATAGCTGGGTATGCTATGGAAACCGCATGTCACACCGGGTTACAATGTGTTTACGATGTGGTCAATGATTTGGGATGGAAAGTCAATTTATTAAACCATCGAATCCATACTGTAATCGATGAAATTATTATGGTGTACAATAGTACACCCGTTTGTATTGAGCAACCACCATGTCGTGATTGTTTCAATTGGAGATTTGTCAGTAAACATGATATAGAAGAAGACGAGCCTTCGTTACCGAATCCATTGGATCCGCCAAAGACGACCCATACAACAACGGCAACAAAAACTAGAACCGGTACTAGTACCACCCCTGATCCCACCGATACAGAAACCCCATTACCTGATGATCCACCCAAGAAATGTTTAGAGAGAAACTGGTATGGTTGGTGTACAAAATGGGGATATGATGATGAGAAATGAAGAGAAATGAGTAGAATAAACGAGCCGAGTTGTTTGGTTATAAGTCCAATAAAGATAAAATTAATGGTCCAAGGCTAGTCGATTAATCATTAAAAATAATCAAAAGAATAAATCTAGTATCTGGTAAGATAAATTTTAGAATGTTCAATTGTTCAATTACCAAAACAATCACTGATTGTTATAAATAAAAACATACAAAAGAGAAATAGGAAATTTAATAGAGTAGTATAGTCATAATCAATAAATATGATTCAATAATGAAGTATTCCATCTTACAACCTTACAGATGAAATATTCACCAGTACAATAAAATAAACAAGCAAAAACGACCGAAAAAGACCAACAATGGCTACCAGCAAACCCTAATCGAGCCAAAATAACATTACATAATCACAAATTCATTGTTCGCAGGTGCATACATGACCATTGACCGAAGTGTACCGAAAGTGGCCTAAAGAGGAATGGTGTAGGTATTAGGAACTCTGTTAACCATATATATGTCGGAGGTAATATACTATATCTCTATAACACACCTTGACTGTTTGCTAGTCATGTATCTGGTAATTTCCCATCCAATTAACAACGGCTGAAATATCCGGTATGTGATGCCTGTAGGGGCCCATGACCATCTATGACAACAGCCTCATTGAAAATAAAAATAGATACACGTGATAAGTCAGATGATGAGATGACGAATATGGTACAGCCAAGATTAAGAGGAATTGGAGAGGGAAAAAGAGAGGAAAGATGAGTAGGGTAGAGTGATAGTGATATTAGAATGTATTTGTCTTCATAATAATATATATTATCCTACTAATTGCTGTAGTTAGAAACTTCTTGTTTTTTCTGTTTTGTGTTTGATTTCTAACACGTGATATTTTCATCCTTCCTAATTGAGCAAGTGGACGACAATTATCATGCAGAGGTAAAATTCCTACAAATATCAAAACAAGTCAGCAAAAACATTTTCTCTTCTTTATTCAATCATGAAAGTAATTCAGACAATTCTTAACTTGGTGTTGTTAGCAGGGGCCATTCTTTTGTTAATTCTTTTGGTCTTATCAGGATCTACTGCCTCCAGTCCAATCAATAAAATTTATTGGTTAAAAGCTGACACTTCGTCAATTCCAAATGCTTATGCTCAGTCCCAATGGGCCTTCTGGAGTGTATGTGATACCAGCAATTTAAAAACTTGCCACACTGGTCCAGCATATCCTTTATCTCCTCAAGATAACTTTGGTACCAATGAAGTTCCTCAAGACTTCGTTGACAACAGATCTGTCTACTACTACTTATCCAAATTTGCCTTTGCCTTTGGAATTATTGCTTTAGCTTTAGCTGGTATTACATTTGTGATTTCATTATTAGGATTCTGTTTCGGAATTATCGATAAAATCACCGCATTCTTGATCACCTTGGCATTGTTCTTCGCTGCTGGTTTTGCTGCTTTCCAAACTGCCGTGGTTGTCTTAGCCAAGAAAGCATTCACTGATGCCGGCGATTACGCCCATATTCCTACAATTTCCATGGCTTTGTTATGGACTGCTGTCGCATGTTTGCTCCTTGTCTGGTTCAACACTATTGGTGCCACTATCTCCCAATCTTGGAAAAAACACATGAACAATGTTAATGACAACCAACAAAATGTCTACGACCAACCAAACCAACAAGTTCCATTAAACGACCAAAGCTCTTTCACCAGAGAAGCTCCAGTCAAGGAAGACACCTCCGGTGGTATCAGATTCTTTAAAATCAAGAGAAACCAAAAGAGTGTTACTGATGATGAATCTGTATAAGTAGACACTAGGGTCAATTGTTAGTTTCCACAATTTGTGTGAGAGGACTACAATTACATGGGGGTAGATGTTGTGTATCTTGTATTAATGCTTGGTATACTTTGTCTTGTCCTATTTCTTGGCCCACTGCCTGGTCCTTTAAATTGCTAAATTATGTCCTGCAGAATGGGTATAATTTTTTTTAAGGGGGAGAAAATATATTATTATCATGTTACCATTGCTACATTATAAACAATATCTTTGTATTAATAGGAATTCGATTTTGAAATGAAATACCATTTATTTCAAAATTTAGTTTCTATTATTACCTATACCAAACACTTCTTTTTTTTGTTAATAAACTCATACTAATATAGTAATAATGGATGTGGTGATTATATTATTTTGATGTGCTTTTGTGATGAATGAGGATTTTTCTTTTCCTTGCGTTTCACTTTTTGTTATTATTATTATTATTACTATTATTTTAATTATTACCTATTTGTATATTAACTTTAGTCTTTCTATATCGTTTAATTTAATCCAATTTTGTATACTTTGATTCGAGTGTAAATTTGTAATTGTAGGCTTAAGATTGTTGAGATTTGCAGTTGAAATTACATGCATGGGAATGACGTTTTGTCTGCAATGGCTGGGTTATTTTTATTTTCACCTAGCCTCAAATCTCACCTGCCTGACCTTCATCCGGCTGATTTATCCGGATAACAATTGCGCATAAGAAATTAAGTTATTCATATAGATTCGCTGGTATAATTGCCGATATATTGTATTCGGGGGCATTGATTAGATATGTAAATATATATTTGGTAAGTTTCACAATTGAACAATTTCAATTAAGGGTGCTAACCATGGGAAAGAACAATGGATAACCATTAACCATCTTATCAATAACCAGGCAGGTAAAGAACAATGGAAATTTTGTCGGAATTTCATTTCAACGGTGTTAAATTCAATCTTTACATAATAATTCCATATAATGCCAATAAATTTTGAGTCTGAGTTTATTTGATTAATATCTGGTTGCAAATTAAACAATTTCAAACCATGATTCCGCATCCTTAGTTGATTCTAAAGATATAGTATGCCATGACTAGAATTGCCACACCCAAGATTAATATAGAAATAAATCTAATGACAATTTGTGGCGCTTAACAATTGTATGTGGTTTGATACGTTTGATTGTAGAATATTATCAAAATATTGGATAAATCTAGGTTAATTTACCAACTAATCTATTATTATAGACTGATCAAACCAAGTACATGTCCGTATCATCGCAAAAAATGTGAAATGGGAATACCAATGAATAATTCGTACGAATCCTTGTCAATAGTTAGAAGACGAAGTAAAAGTAACGGCTAACACTCATTCATTCTCCAAGCTGTCGTAAATAGTGGTTGCAAAATCCCCCCACCTGAAATTATGTTCATAAAGTATACCCACACCCGCTTAAAAATAAGAAATGCAACATAAAAGGTAAATAATACTCAATCCAACCAAGCAACATGAATTTCAACTCATTTCATCCAAACCAATGAATTGAACCATTCCAATTCCACAACCCCACCATGAAAATATAAGGTTTTAAGATTAAAGGTGATAAAAATAAATGACGTAATAAACATCCAATGGAACATCAACATTCCCCACCAACAATCAACAGGTGACAACAAACAACATAGTACACCAATCCAATGAGCATATAACCAACACCAGCCAACACTAACAATATACCCATAACCAGAAGAAGTGAAGAACTTGGCACATATATTTTCTAGAGAAATGTAGCTAAATTAACCCTCCCGAACTCCGAGTCACTCTCGACCGTCTACAATTCAAAATTGTCTAATTTTTGCACCTAATACATCTGGGAACATTCCCAATCAGACTTAGACAAAGATACAATGACAATTGAACAAAGGGTTAAATGAAAAAAAGGGTTATAGACACTATATACTATCTCACTCACTAACTCGCTCACTCTCTTTGTCTACATATAAATATATACCTATCTACAATAGACCTGTGGTAGTACATTTTGCGTTCCCCCCACGAGTCGTCAAATAAAGTTTAATAGGAGCAACAATTGGTAGAAATGTTCTCTGCGTTTGATGAAAAATGCGTGGGGTGTCGTCAGAAAAAGTGCTGGTGGTGGGTGCGTAGGGAGGACGTAGGGAGGACGTAGGGAAGATCCAGTGTGAGAACAGAAGATTTTGGTAGTAATTTTTACACAGGAATTTCTTCATTCTCCGTTGTAGCCGATATTTTTAAAAATTAACTTTCTCATCAACCCATAAAGAATATTCCTTTTGATTGCTTATCAATTTTAATTTATTACTTCTTTATCATGACTACTGAGAAACATCATCGTTTCAACTTGTTCCATAGGGACAAACATGATAAGAATATTAAACAGAATGAAGTCGACAAGCAGGATAAACCAAAAATGTTGGGCAATTTATTCCATAAAGATGACAAAGCTGGATTAAAGGATAGTACTATTAGAGTCCAAACCAAAGATTTGGATGAAAAAACTCCAGTTCCAGATAGAAGAATAACCAGAGCGTCTTCCCAAGTATCAATGAAGCGCAATCCGTCGCATATTTCTACTCGTCCAAGGTCCAATACCGATTTACTCAACCATTCCAAAGATCCTAAAAAATTATCCAAAGCTGAAACAATGGCTCACTTACAACATGTTAACAGGGTTAATTCAACTAAAGCTCAATATAGAAAGGACTCACACCAAGGTTCAGAATCGTCTTCTCCTTCAGTAGATAAAATTGTTTACAATCCGTTTGGGTTAAATAAAGATAACTCTTTGGAAGTGCCTAAAAGTACCTCGTTTTACCTTTCCGGAGGAGTGGATTCAGAAAAAGTGTTAAGTAACCCCGTCGCTGATCCTAACGACTGGTTACCTCTAGAATTAAAGCAATGTCATATCAATTTATTAGATGAGTTCGAAATTGATTTAAACAAAAATAAATTGGGTGATGGTGGTAGTTCTGATGTTAGGTTAATCAATGCTATAGGTCATAAAAGACAAGTGTTTGCATTGAAGAAGTTTACCCTTTTAGCTAAAGAAACTGATCAGGAGTTTTATAAAAGAGCGATTAAGGAATTTATTATTTCCAAGAAAGCTGGCGCTTCAAGACATATTATAGACACTCTAGCCATGGTCAGAATCCAATCGCAGAGTAATTTAACCAGAGGTTGGGGTATAATCTTAGAATTCTGTGGTGGGGGAGATCTCTTCAATCTCATTGTCAAACCGGGTTGGAAAAAGTCTCCAATTAACGAAAGGTATTGTATTTTCAAACAAATCTGCTATGGTTTGAAGTATCTCCACGATATGGATATCGTCCATCGTGATTTGAAACCAGAAAATGTCTTGATTGATTATAATGGTGTGGCCAAATTATGTGATTTCGGGGTCTCCGATTATGGCCATGAAGTTCATGGCGATTTCTCAAGTCCGCTTAAATTGTCAACTGCCTACGTGGGGTCTCCTCCTTATTCACCCCCAGAAGTGATGATTTTGAAAGAAAAATCTCATACTGAACTCAAAAATTTCGCCTATAATTCCTTCATTATGGATTCCTGGGGTTTAGGAATGTTGCTCTTTTCCATAATTTATGGTGGTGTTCCTTTCCAAATCGCCTCCCCCAATGACCATGGCTACCGTGAATACAAATTCTCTCACGATCGGTTCCTTTCCGATCATGCTAACTTCAAATTTAATAAAGGTTACAATAAAGGTCCAGGCCCCGATTTCAAATGGGCCCAGAAATTCGAAAGCACGGGTGCTTCGAGAGTCGCTTGGAAATTGTGTGACCCTTCAGTGGCCCATAGATACACCATGGACCTTTTGTTCAATGACCCTTGGTTCCAGACTTTGGAAATGTGTCTCTATGAACACCCCGATCAAGAAATCTCGCCATTTGTCTTACCGAATACTGGGAATTTATGCCAGAATTATCACCATGTTCCATCAGTGTCTTCGTCAGCTATTCCATCGAGAAAAAATAGTGTTCACGAAGAGATTCACACTCCAGTGAGATCAATGATTGACATGGCTACCCACAACAATCTCCCTTCGCATTCAGCTGTTTCTCACAAGCATCATGATAATAATTCGATCCACTCGTCTTCAAGCTTGACCCATGGTTCGAAAAACCCACCTTTAACTTCAAGTCGAGTTTCAAGTATGTTGGACTTCTCCCCAAAATTAGATGCTGATACTTCCCATGGAGAAGTGCAACAAAATAATATTTCCAACAACAATAATGTTCCTAACGATGAATTAGCCCCGGTACAAGAAATCATTCCGGGCTGTAACGATGACAATAATGACAATTTTAATAGAATAGACTCTAATGGTAGAATACCTACCGAATTGGAACCAGTTCATGAAAACGAAGATGATGTCCATCATTTTAGTATGAATGATCTTGACAATGGTTCTCCTTCAGTTCAACCACCAATACGAAACAATTCATTAGACGTTAACCAACCCGTACGAGTGGAATCTATTAACCAACCCATGAGAAATGACTCAAACAACATCAATCAACCAATACGTTCAGATTCTAATCTTGGTTATACCCCAAGAAAAATCCCCACAAACTCTTCAATAACTTCATCACCAAAGATGCTTCCCAATGGACAATTCGCTAATATTGAATGCGATTCTAAAATTTCGTTACTTGAATCCAACCGAAAGATTTATAGAAGTGTTACTGATTTGAAAATAGATGATAAAAGTGGTATGTGCGATTTGGGTTACAAGATCAAGAAACACCATCACTTGGATATATCGAGTGCTCCATCGGGATCTATAAAACGAAGATAAATGATGAATGAATAATGAAAAATGACGGAGAATAGGATTCTGGCCTGTTACATAGAAAATATAAAATGATAAACATATAGCCTTGTTTTAGAATAGTATATACGATAAATGATAATGTATACTTTGAATGAACAAGAAAACTGTAGGTATATCGGGAAGGGCAATTAATCGCAGGAATAGCATTGATGAAGTTATCTAACAGTGGATCATCGAGTATGGCTGCGAAAAATCAAGCTAATATTTGTAGCCAAAAATACTACTGGTTCTCACCATATATCATCTTGAACCTCTGTCATTAGTAACTATATCCAAAATTTCCCACTTACATTTTATCATTTCAGCAAAATTTAGCATTATTGCAAAAAGCTAGCAATTATCTTTGGTTTCAAGAATAATCAATGAAAGTCTATCCATCTCGGCTCGATTTTAAACAATAGGACATCACACTTACTGATCAAGCAATTGACTTTATCTACTATCATAAAATAAATTGCAAGGTAAGATTGCCTTCACTATAAAGCCAAGCACATTGGGTACTAAGTTATACCACATCTAGGTCCTATTTCGAAATGATGCTACAGAAGGTGATGTTATCAATGTTTGATTACGGGTTCAAAAATAATTTAGATGACAGAGAGAGGTTATAAAATAAAGTTCGTCGGTTAATAAGTGTTTGTTTACAACTGGGTAATGTGTCTACTCACATTAGGTGTTTTTCCATTCGTAGTAACTTGTATGTATTATGTTATATATCTTTCAATATACTTAAGCTTCTAAAGCAACTCTACCTTTAGGATTAGTAATTTTGACACCCATTTTTTTA
>JAXQKE010000501.1:0-14274 GCA_037042355.1 Candida sp. Y128-05E
TTAGATTATTTATTATTACTTTTTTTTATGATTATTTATTGTTTTATTTATTATGATATTTTAAAACGTGTACAAATTTCCCTGGCGTTGATAATGTGAAAACGAGAATTGACTGAAAACTCCAGATGTTTGCTATCAAGACTCTTATGCAATAACGACAACCGCGAATGCTTCGAATCAAATCCACCAGTATTGTCGAAGGAAAATGGGTTCTCAAAAGTCAATCGCCAACGATTCTACGAACGCTACAGAATGTATTCCACTCCCAATCACTTGAATACAACATTAATTTCCACCGAGTACGCCTCAAGGTCTACAGATTAGGTTTTTAGTCCCGTATTAATTGTATAAACATCTACAAAAAGCAATGTCCCCCAACCCAATATAAAAAGAAATTAGATAGAAATATAATCAGCAAATAAGAATTTAGCACAAGTACATGAAATTAACATAAAAACCAATTGAGATTGAATTCATTTGTGTGTGTGTGTGTATATATATTATCAAAATCAATTAGTTTAATTGTTAATTCATTTGGCTGCAGTTATTTCGGTAGAAGGAGCTCTAGAGTAACCATCTCTTCTGCTCGAAGAAGATAATCTAGAATGACCAACACCATCTTCAGCGATATTCTTATCCCCAGTGGATTCAGATTCATTTTCGTCACCTATATTTTGTTGTTTAATTTTTGCAAACAACTCATTCTTTTCAGTTTGGGTTAAATTTTGCTTCTTCTTACCCTTAATATGATACATTGGATTTAATTCTTTCAAAGTTAAATTCTTACAGAATGGTAAATGTCCTCTCTTTTCTTCATACATCATCAAAAATAATACAGCAATGATGAAAATCCAAAAGACATTATACGAGATTACTGAACCATAGGTAGCAGAATTTTGCCATCCAAATAAAGCATTGAAGATATCCCAACCATGATCAATGTTTGGATTACAGCAATTTACATGCCATACCGATTTTGAAATATCATAAGAACCTGGCCCAGAACCAGATTCAGCGGCATCACCACCAGTTCTTTTGGAAAATACATAAGTCTCGAAATTCCAAATACCTCTTGAGAATAATCCAGCTGCAATTAAATATAAGAAACATGTTGAAATAACCAAAAAGATTTGCAATGAAACAGTAGAACCAAAGAAATATAAACAAGCACCACATGCAATACCAGCAAGTAATCCACAAACCACTGGTAAGGGGAAACTAGAAGCCGGAGAAGCTAAACCAACTCCACCGACAAAGACAATGGCTTCTAAACCTTCTCTCAAAACGGTGATGAAGGGTAATAAAAACAAAGCATACTTCTTAGACAAGTGTCCGATCTTGAATCTATCTCTTTTCAATGGTGGATTTTTCAATAAAGCTTGGGCAATTTTCACTCTCCACTTTTCCTTCATTTTGTTAACTCTCAACATGGCAATACCCATACCAGCAATCAACAAAGAGGCTATTATACAAAAGATACCTTCCCATAAATCTTCAGAATTACCCCAAATATCTTTACCTAACCCGTAAAAGGCCCCAATAAAAGCGCACCCAAGGATCAAACAGAGCAATAATCCCATTAGCGCACCCCACCATACTTGTTTCACTAATTTTTTGTATACTTGTGGGTCTTGGGCAGTACCACCGAAACCTTGTTTCAAGAATGCCAATAAAACAGCAACAACAATAGTTGCTTCTAATGATTCCCTAAAGACCACGAAAAAGACCTGTACGTTGAAAACGTCAACCATTGTAGCCGATTATGAGATGGTTGCAAAATTATTGAGATGCTAATTTTACCAACTTGGTAAGAAAATTCACTCAATTAATTGATTTATATATATAATAATTCAAATTCGAGTGTCGTAAGGTTCATATCCGAATTTTCTTAAAAAAATTGTCACAAGCATGCATTTGCAGATCAGATTATTATTATTTTGGCGCCTAAAATTTAAAAAAATTTAAAATTAAACCAATTAACTTGCACGAAAAAAATTTCAAGCCGACTCTAGGGGTAACAATGAAAATATTATCCAATTATTAACCTAGATCCGATCAGATAAAATTTAGAGTTACTCAACGAATTCTTGGCAAGCGATCAATTTGCATGGCTCATCCCACAACCAAAAGGCTAATTCATTTAATCACCAAAGATATCTATTACAGTGTTATTATTGATTTTACTCTGATCAATCAACCATTCTTCTCAAGCCTTGAGATTTGCCAAGATTCTTCGTACATTGTCGGATTTGAGAGGCTGACAAAATAATTAACATTGTCACATTCTGCAGTACATTGAAATTATTATCGGTTAAAGTTGCAGACTCATTGTTACCCAATCATTATTTCCCGAACATTAAAATTGACAAAAAGTGTTAAATTGTCGTCAATAGAAGCATATTTTAGCCGTCCATAGGGTTAACGGAAGCTATCACAGTCAAATCTACTCTGTGTATAGCTACGATTCATTTTTCTAATCCTAAAATTTGCCAAGATTTTTTATCGTTGTCATAATATGTCGAATTTTATTGTATTTTATTTTTATATCATGCCAACTTGACATGATCCTACCGTATGAATGTAGGATATTGTTCGGCCATGAGCTTCAATTGTCGTTGATTGGTAGGTATATATTTCTACTTGGTATAATTTATTAGTACTAGTGCTATTTCGTTTCCGTATAGATGCCGATCTAATTTGATTGGCGCGTTCGGTAATTAAATAATCTTGTTGGATGGTGTTTAATCATGCACTGGAGGTTGTAGTCAGTTCATCTCCATTTCTGTTCAATTCATCAATTGATTTAATTTGTTCCTTTACTAATGATTGATAAATTCCACCAATCTTTCCAGCATTCAATTGAATTCGGTGATAAATAGATTTATCTATCATTGACGTTTTAATCAACGAAAACAATTTCAACGTGTAAACGCACAAGCTCTTTTCCAAAAGCCATTGGTGATGATCATCTGAAGTGGTGTCATTTGAGCCTTCCAAAATATCTGATCCGGGCTCATCTGCGCCATTGTTATTTTCTTCATCATCTGCATCTTGATAATTCACATTTTCATTATCTAGCCGATCTAATTCAATTTTCAAACTTTTGCCTAATTTTGATTCCTTGATTAAGTAGATATCTAATAATTGTATCTGTAATTCCGATGATAATTTTTCACAAATAATTTGTCCAAAGTTGTCATTTGAATCAAAAAATTGATTGAAATTTTGGAAATTATTTGAGTTATTATATTTGATGTAAAAGATCTTAATTGAAGTAATGATATCAATGACTTTTGCAACTAATAATGTTTTGCAATCGTTTAGTTTAGAAATTAATTTAGTTGGACTGATATTGGTGGGTACTATTGCTGTTGACGAACCTTGAGTTGAATCAATTTGCTCGCTAATTGTATTCAAACTAGATAATAATTGGATCAATTGTAAAACAACCTCTTTATCATCATCAAGAATCGATTCAACATCATATAAATCTTGATTACTTTCATCGACTGCAATTAATTTTTCTAATTTCCAAGACGTTGAAATTAATATCAAGTTTAGAACTTGCAGTAAACTTGTATTAAATTGACCAATATTGGACAAGAAATCTCCACACCAATTTCGAATAATTACATCAAAATCCAACGGACTCAAAATCTTTTGGGTAATTAATTCAATAATTGTTGTATTCGAATTTGAATCCTTCATATACTCATTGATGTCAATTTGCTCTCCTAATATGGTCAATTTGGTTGACGACTCTCCTATTGAATTTAATTTAAGCACAATTGCTTTCTGACCATTTACATCTCCACCCAAATCATCTTCTAAATTCAATTTATGTATAAATTCATTTGACAAGGCTTGTGTTAAATCTTGAATTTCCATTCTAATATCTGAAGTAATCAAATTTATTGGATTATTGATATTAACATTATAAGAATTTAATAATAAATTCAAATACTTTTCATAATTATTGATTAATTGACCATTACCAGTGACTTGTTGATCGGCTAGAAAATACTTCATTAATTGCTTGTTAATTTGATTATAATCAGTCATTTGATTTAAATTGTCAAAAGAATTATAAATATTGAGTTGTGGTTCTGTGGGAGTTAATAATAAATGCCAAAATTGTACGAATGAATTGAGCAAGTTATTAGATTTGATCAGTACTGATAGTATTTCTGGTAGATAGTTCACCAATTTAGTTAAGATTGTTGACGATATGGTATCTTTTACTTTTGATGAAGGATTCATATACATCAGCAAAAACGAACCGTAAATGAAATTCAATAAGTATAATTTATCAACTTGATCCAATTCTAATTCTTGTTTGATTTCATCGATTTCAATATTATCATCACTGGAACTAGAATCAACTGATACGAAGCTGATTGAAGAAGGATCAAATAAAAGGTATCGTATCAAAAACTCCCAATCATTCTCATAGGAAGGTAATGGGTAAAGATTTTGAAAGATTATACTTGTAATGTTGATATTTTCGTCTTGTTCAGTATTGTTCTTCTTATATTCATTCTCGGATTCTTTCAAGATTTTAACCAATGATTTATATTTGAAACACTTGTTTATGTTTAATTTCGTTCCATCATCATCATTACCAACTTGATCAGAGTTATAACTTTCAAGAAAAATACTATATTTTTCCTGTTGGATTTTCGCTTCATTAATGTTCAAAATGTTAAGAAACGTAGCTAATTCTGATTTCAATTTATTCAGTTTTCCATCATTTTCTTTTATCAATAAGTAAAAATTATTCAAAATTTCAAGATTGTCCTCTTCATCCAAAAACCCAATTTTCAATAATTCACAACAGATATTGGATAAATTGATTTTGACATTATTATCCAGATCGACTTTAGTCATTTTTATCATTTGCGGTTTGTACCTTTCTGTGAATTGTTTCAAACCAGTGGTGATCGAATCGACGGTAATTGATTTATACAATCTCAACAATTGTTTTGTAACTTCAATTCGAACATGATTAATTGGATCAGACAATAACCAACCAAAATAACGTAAGAATTTGGCATCCAAGAAATAGTCGGGGTAGATTATCATTGATTGGGATAAGTATTTAATACAATCTTGTCTTATAGCAGGATCCACATCACGGTATCGATGACCGACAACAATGTTGGTGATTTCATCGAAATACTCTTGAATAGTTGATTTTTGGTTCTGATAACTGTCTATAGTGGATGTTAAATTATCCAATCTTGCCTTAGACTTTGGGGGAGTATTTTTCAATTGTTTCTCAGACTTTTGTAAACTGGTTGTGGTAATTTTCATAATATTGGCTAATTTTACTAGCACTGTCAATAAAATCAAGGTACCTACATACCTTAATGGACGTATAGAACAGGAACTTAAAGAGCCTATCCAGGTAATTAATTGCAACATTAAAGGTGATGAAAAAGATTCGCGATCATCATCACTATCATAATTATATAACAAGCCTTTTTCATGACTAATAGTAATCAATTTTTCAAAGAAAGTCAATACATTATTTCTAAATGGAGCTATAGTTTTAAAAGGATACTTGTGAGATTGTTGATTTTCAAAAGCAATAGCTAATTCTCCAATAGTATCTGAAGCCGATTCCAAGTTTAGTAAATCGTGTTTCTCAAACACCTGTAAACTTCCACAACTCTGTAATATAAAATTGATCAACAATGTTATTGATTCATTTGATTCTTGTTGCAAATCCAGTTCGAACGATTCAATCCATTCTAGTGCTACTTCTGAAACATCAATATCTGGTTGTGACAACGACTGAAGCACAAAATTCTCAGGTAAATCCTCTTCCTGAACCTCCACCCTCTTCTTTTTAGAACCATTAGCTGCTTTACCACCTTTTCTAACTCGTTTCTTTACTTGAGGTGTAACTTCTTCATAATCACTCGCCTGTTCCTCTTCACTCTCAGAACTCGTGTCATCCTTATACAGAACTTTGCTAGATCCTCTAGCCAGTCTTCTAGTCTCCACTGTCATCTATACTAATCAAATTACTAATAATGTGGTGGTGTTTATAAAGTGCTGCTAAAATGGAATATTTACGCGTAGGGCCAAAAAAAGATCAAAATCAATCACATGATTTAAAATCACATGATTCAATTATTTTAAGATTTTCGAAAACTTTGAAAAACAGCGACATTGGAAAAAACAACAATTCACCATAGTTAAAACTTTAGAATATTAGGAATACCAGTGAGCATTATGTCGTCAGAAATAGCTAACACAGACCCAACTGTAACAGAGGGTGTTAAAGCAGAGGATGTGGACATGGATGGCGAAGAAAGACTAGACCCAGAACAGTTGCGTCGGGAATTTCAAGCTAAAGCACAATCGTATTTGGTGGAACAAACAAATCACGTTGTGATTCCATCATTCAGTAAATGGTTTGATTTGGATAAAATTTCCAGTATAGAGGAGAAACTGTTTCCCGATATATTACTAGAAAGTCATCAAACAAACACTGCTTACAAAACTAGAGACTCTTATAAAAACATGCGGGATTTTATGATCAATTGTTATAGATTGAACCCCAGGGAATACCTCACTGTTACTGCAGTAAGAAGGAACTTGTGTGGTGATGTTACCACTATCATCAGAATCCACCAGTTTTTGGAAAAATGGGGGTTGATAAATTATCAAATTGATCCAAGAACTAAACCTTCTTTAGTAGGGCCACAATATACTGGACACTTCCAAATAACTCTCGATACCCCTACCGGGTTAGTGCCTTATTTACCTGAAGATGATAAGAAGAAAGCCGAGGCCAAAGCCGAGGCCAAAGGCGATAAGAAATCAAAACAAAATGGTGAAGTGAAATCTTCATACAACATGGAGATTAGAAAAAACATTTATTCCACCGATTCAAAACAATCGTTTATAACTCCAAACATTGTCAATTACACCTGTAACATTTGTGGTAAAGATACTACCGAGTCAAGGTACCATAATTTGAAAATCAAATCATATTCTCACAATGCCACTTCTACCATAAACAACGCCAGTGTCTTATGTCAATTGTGTTATGACCAAGGTCTTTTCCCTTCAAACTTCCAAAATATCGATTATATCAAGTTATCAAAAAACCATAAACAAGAGTTATGGTCTGAACAGGAAATTTTGTTGTTATTAGAAGGTATTGAAATGTTTGGCACTTATGAACCAACTAACATCAACGGTAACATCAATGCTAATGCTAACTCTCAATGGGACAAAATCGCCGACCATGTCGCTTCCAAATCTCGCGAACAATGTATTATAAAATTCATCCAATTACCTATCGAAGACAAATACTTATCAAAACTAATAGACTCCAGCAATGGATCAAAGCAAGATGAAAAATCATCCAATGAATCTTTAATCTTGGAAATTGTTAAACAATTGTTAACCAAACAAGAAGGTACTGATTTGATCACTAATAATGTCAATTCAGAATTGAAAGTCTCAGCCGACGAACAAACTAATTTAATAAATCAAATTTCCGAATTGACTTTAACTAAATTGAACTTAAAATTGAAGAAAATTGATAATTTACAAGAAAATATCTTGAAAATTGAACATCAGTTGGATTTGGAAAGAAAACAGGTTTTGATTGAAAGATGGACCCAATTTGAAAAGATTCAAAGGTTGAAAACTGAAAAACCAGAATTGGCCGAGTTTTTAGATGATTTAATGAAACCAGTTAAAATTAATGAAGTTCACAAATCATTGAACCCACAAAATGAAGATGATTCCCAAGCTCAAATGAATATCGATACTAGTGAAAACAACGGAGTAGTCACCGAGAAATTACCCGTAAGTGTCATCCAGCCAAAGAGTTACCAATATTGGTCAGGTTAATCATTTGTGCATAGAAAATGGTTTTAACCGAGCACTGACGTATTAAAGATTTATATGATTTTTTACATCTTATATATATAATGTTATAATGTATTATAAAAATAGAAATTATGTACTTTTTTCATTTTTGTCATTAACCATCATGATTCGAAATCGGAAAGCTTTGAGTGGGTAATGTGGCGATGGGAGTTTTAAAATCAATAACTTCCTCATTACCATTACCGTCAACGTCTGTATTTACAAGTAAAGGTATACTGGTCGTGGACTTTCCAGGGGTGGCAATACCTGGTCTAGGTTGTTTGAATCTATCTTCAATGCTTTGAAGTGTCGATGCAGGGGTACTGGCATTCAAAGCAGGATCAGCACTTTTATATTTGAATAATGGAGGTGAACTGGATCTATGATTCCCAAGGTTTTGTGCATCGAATCCTCCAAATACAGTAGTACGTGAAACTCCACAAAGTTTAGAATTCGTTGGTGTCGATTGCATCATAGGACTCAGTGGATTCAGTGAATAATTCTCTTGATTCTGATCTGCATTTGAGTTTCCTCGAAGTCGATTATGCAACTTTTTCAAAGGAAACGACTCTGATGTTGGGCTCAAACCTCTACCAGAGAACTTTCTATTCATGGCGGGTATTCCTAAACCTTCAACTGACTCAAAGTTTCCATTTGCACTAACCGTTGGCAGCAATTCAGCGTGGCTACCCTTTGGGTTCCCACTTTTGTACATTCGAAGAAATTTACGTCTGTAGAAATAGGCAGAATCTTCCCGGAAAACTCGAATATTACCACATTGATCCGCAGTAACAATAATTTGGCCATCCAAGCTATTAGTTGGCTGATTTTTCCCAAAGGAACATGTGCCTCGTTTAACTAAGTCAAAAATAATATCATCAGAAATCCCCAACAAGGACATAGTATTCTCAGGTGCAAATATAGCTACGTTAACTCGGGAATGATTGGCATGAAACGATGTATAACTACTATTATCATTCAATTTGTAACTCAGATGATTTGAATCATCAGTATCTAGCATTTTCTTCATCAATTTATTATCATTAGGAAATAATTTCCCGAGTTTCTTATGCTTTTGAGCCTCAGATAAATGATGTCTCCCATCTAACACAAGACCTTTAACAGATTGGCGTAGTCTATTATTGACGATCGAATTATTATTCTCCCAGATATAACATCGATGGTCTTCAGATCCAGCTATAATATATCGATGAGCCATATCGGTTGATGCTATAATTGAGGACGAATTATTCGTTAATCCTTTGAATCTAGTTATTACCTTCTTTTCGGCAGCACATCCTAGTCGAATCTTTGAGTCATTTGTCGTAACAAGAAAGCACCAATCATCTATAGGCGATTCCATGTCGGGGTTATGGTCGGGGTTCTCAAAGCATTGAATTCCAGTAATCTTGTTATCATTTTTATTATGAAAAATCTTGTTACCCAAACTAGTATTCTTCACTTGAAATTTATTGACGACATGTAAGCCCTTAGTTTCCAAAAGGAAAACGGAACCGTTAAATCCTCCCACTATAATAGCCTTTCCATCTGGAGTGAATGTTATAGCTGTAATTAGTACTTCATCTCCCAAATCCTTCTCATAGGCAATATTATTTTCCAATACCGACCATAATAATACACGATTATCTAATGACCCACTAACAAAAAACCTATCATCAGTTGGGTGGAATTTTACACCAGTTACGAAATCTTGTAATTGGAAAGTGTGCAAGCATTCATCACGATCGACATGCCATAATTTAGCCGTTTTATCCATTGAACCCGTGATTAAGAAGTTATTCTTAGACCAATCTAAGGATATAACATTTCCAGTATGACCTTTGAATACCCTTGTAGGGGATTTATGAAATACTGGAGCCGAATTGTAATTGGGCTTTCGAGTCTTTCTACCTCTTTTCTGAGGAGTATGTTCCGAATTAGTCTGACTAGTACTTTGTAATCGAGCTAAAGGAGAAGATATGACTTTCCAGATTTTTATTGTGCCGTCTCTACCGGCACTAGCCATATAAGAACCGTCTTTATTGAACTCCATGATCAATATTTCTCCTGGGTTGGATGATTCGATATTTTTTGTAGGAAAGTTGCAGGGATGGCTAGGTTCATCCAGAAAGATTGATTGAACGTCTGACAACTTGTCATCGAAATCTTCATCCAAGATATTTTTCTGTGACGAATTATCATGACTTAATTCCTGGGCTAAGAACAAGTGGTTTAATCTGGGAGAAGCTTTATTCTTTCGTGACGTTTTTATGTAATTGGGGAATATCAACGACTCGTAAGTTAAGTCAAAGGGGTTGAAATCAGATTCGTCGAAATTATATTCAGTATTCGATATCGTAGGGAATTGCACTTTCTCATGGAATTGCAAGTTATCGCAATTAGCAAAATCTTCAGAATTTGTCAAAGAAGATAATGAGACTTCATCTACAAAGTCTTCACCAGTGTTATCTTCCTCATAAAGCGATGAATCTTCATCAAAATACGTTTTTTGTGAGGTTTTAGTACTGGAACTTCGACTGAGATTGTGATTAGGGGACTTGCCATTACTACCATTCACAGAATCAACCTTTGTCAATTGTGATGATTTATTTGAATCGAATGACTTATTTGAATCGAGTGATTTATTTGAATCGATTGATTTCGTAGAATCAGTTGATGATCGTTTCAAAATCTTCTTCAAGAACCCTGATTTAGCCTTGGGTGAACCGGATGTAGTGGGCATACTGGATACTGTAACTACCTTCTATATTACCAGCCTTCACAATCTTATTCGTAAAATATTATCTAATTAGCAAACGTATTTGCTACTAAGTCAAGCGATTTTTTTTGATAATATTGTAAGAAAGACCAATTACTAACAGTGTACAATTCTTAGTCTTAGTTTTAAATAAAGGTAAGCCAACAATGAACAATTGCTGTATAAGTATTAAATATAACAATTAATATACCTGCGAAACTTGAAACTCTTTCACATCTAGCAACCAAAATTTCACCACCCCCGAAATCATTGCTAGTGAAGTAACTACACAACAACTACACTACAACTACACTAGTCAGGTCTACTCTACGAAGATACTACTTCCAATCACAATTCTCTTTTTCAAGTTTTCAAACAAATTGTCAACTGACTTGTAGGTTGCAAATTCACACCCAGCAGATGTGCTTATGTTTAGTGAGACGGAGATGGTCTAGTGGAAAGTAACGGCATCCTCTTATATCCGCTTCCATTGGAATTGCCACCGAGAGAACATACTCACGGAGTTTATCGGTTGCTAAATTTCCCGATAACACTATAAAATATATGCATTGAGTTGCGTCGCCAGAGTTCTGGTTGGTCTAGAGGGATTACTAACGGATAGACTGGAAGTGGAATGTTTGCTTTAGAAACATTTATATACATTTGAAGAGACAATCACCATGTAGGAAAGATGGATCTAAGCGCAGGATTATTTTGAAACATTTCACTTGGTCTAAGATTAGTAAGACAGAAGTAGAAGTGTATTCGTATTAAAACAGGTTCATATAGGTCTATTTCAAAAGGGTTTATTTTTAAGTATCACAAGATATGACCGTTATGCACGATGAGTTTAAATTATTTCTTTCTCTACTAGGAAATTTAATAACTAAATTACAATGATTTTATATTAATATACAATAGATGGAAGGAATGCAATTAGATGTTAGGAAGGATTCATCGAATCCTTAATTAGAAACTGGTTTCTTCTTTTTAGACCATTCTAAGTGTAAAATCAAAGAATGGTACCCTTTACCATTCAAGTTATCTAATGCCCTTTGAGCAATTTCCTCAGTAGCAAATGAAACATAAGCAAACCCTTTAGATTCACCAGTTTCACGGTTCTTGACAACAGTGACTCTTTGCAATGGACCGTATCTTCCAAACAATTCATTTCTCAACATATCTTCATCGACAAAAGTATTCAATTGTGACACTTTCAAGGTAGTAGAATCATCACGGGTATCTTTAGAAATAGTACCATCGGCGTTGGCACGTAAATGTCTTGGAACATATTTACCTGGACCGTTTTGGGCCAATTCGGCTTCTTGAGCAGCTTCGGCAGTAGCACTGGCAGCAGCTCCAAGAGTGTCCTTGAATGGACATTTGGTAGTATAATGTTCACCTCCACAAGTTCTACATTTAATGGTTTGGATGGCAATTTCAGAGGCTCTATTAGCATTCTTGGCTTCTTCCTCATCTTTTTCAACTTGTTTCCATGAAAGGCCTAATTTTAATTCGACTTTTTCACCTAATTGGGTGGTTGAAGTATCTGGCCCAGGAGCACTATTTTTTTCTTTACCATATTTAGCCCAGGTTTTACGTTTAGCTATTAATGGATGTACTTTTTCTTGTACCTTGACTTCTTTAATCTTTTGTGTAACTTTGACTTTTTTACCTTCTTGATTTAATCTATAGGTAATCACCGTCTTGGTTCCATCGGCGTTATTCGTGATATCTGGTGCTGAGAACTCGTCTCCAGCGTCGGCCCATGACCCTATAACAGTTGTGGACATTTTTGTATAACGTATATCAACTAGACTTCACTCTATTATAGATCTACTGAAAAATTTTTTGTATAGCGGATTGGTAAAAACACGAAAATTTTATTAAGTCTATTGGAAATTTTAAACATCATTATTCATGAAAACTATAAGGGAGTTATATAATAAACCGTAAGGGGATTGGAATTAGTTTAATTTTCTGGCATTAGTACTCGTTTGATTGAAAGTTGTAGGAGAAATTTGGATTTTATTCATTTAATTCGTGAACAGAAGAGCTGTTTAATTGATAAGCTTGAATTGTAATGTTCTAAATATCATATTGAACCGATAACTTTATATCATTTCCTTGAAACAATGATTTCCGCCAATTGTTGATTCTTGTAAACTTGTTCGTGCTCACCAAATTTGTCAACAATCAATTCGTACTTCATGCCTTTTTCTTCGAATAATTCCACCAATTGATTGGTTTGCTTGAGTGATATAAGCTCATCCTCTACCGACTGGACTATTACAATGCCTGTTGTTTCCTTTATATTTAGATCGCCGAAATCTAATTTTTTATCAGATAATTGCGTAGCATGTTTATAATGATTTTCATTAACAAAAGCTTCATTTATGAAACTCGAATACTCTGCATACTCTTTCTGAAGCTCAACTATATCGTAAATGCCATCAATCAAATAAACCCGGCGAATTCGTAATTTATTTGCATCATCAACAGCTTGCTCCCAATTTGTGACCACTTCAAAAGGAGATTGTGCTGCTTCACAATCAGCAATACCTTGTTGGATTATCTTTCTCGCGTCGAATAACTGTAAGATCAATGTTGCCCCAACTGAATGTCCTACCAAAGTGACCTTCTTCGTGAATCGATCACCGATATAATTTAATGCTGACACTATATCAAGTAGATGAGTAGGATGCTTGAATTCGGGCGATAATCTATAGTTGATTCCAATAGCATTGACCTTGTCTTGGTCCTTGAAATAGTCTATCATTGTCTCGAAATCATTATAAGTATTGTTGGGATCTCTCCAAGCACCACCATGGATAAACACATATGTTTTTTGATTATTGGCATCAAAGTTAAATACTTTTATAGTTTGTAGCGGATGTTTTCCATATTGCAAAACGTTCTCCATATTCATCATCATGGATGTCGATTAATGCTATATCTATAGATGCATTACGAAACTAGAATTTTTATGTACAGGTATTCAAGAATGAGTTGGTTTGTATTTAGACCTATGTAGAAAAATACAAGATTTTAACAAATCCATAGTAGAACCATTATCATGTTGATTAAGAACACAATCAAATCAATCTGAAATTGAAAAAAAATAAAAATATCAAAAAAACTGTACTCTATCTTGGTTGATATAATCAACAGAATAACAAAAAAATGCATGAATCGTTAGTTCAATCAATTGACTATCAGTTCAGAAATTATATGCTTATGGGAACGGAAATCCCACTCGATCAGTTCAGTAATATTTTATTCTATTTGGAGGATGCAAACCACAATACATCTTTTTCTGTCTAAATGATGGTATGTTTGAAGTTTTCTCGAAATCCACTATTGCCAACGTTACACTTACAATTTTATGTATTATATTTAAACACTCATAATCCACTAACATTCAAAAGAAATAATACCCTATTCTAAGAAATTCGATATCTTCCAGGGAATTATTAGAAATTCGTAACAAACATATCAACTTTAAACAATATTTATCAAAACAAAAAAACATCAAAAATTATCATCTAAAACTTTTAATAACGGGTTGGAGATCTATCTCTGGTATATGATTCTCTGTCACCACCATCGTCCCTACGGTAGTT
>JAXQKE010000502.1:0-14212 GCA_037042355.1 Candida sp. Y128-05E
CCATAAATTTGAAGTTGAAGTTTAAGAGTAGTTTAGTGTTTTAGATAGTAGTTAATAAAAGATAACTGGAATGACAAAGAATTAAATGTAGTGTTCAAATTGTATGTTTTACCAAGGGTTTTGCCAGTACAATGTAGAGAATATTTGTAAGCAGAGATATATTGTGAAAGTATGAGTAAGGTGGATTATTCTATGTAGAAGAGAGATGTGTTAATAGAGACATAAACCGTTATTAAACTAAAGAGATACAAAGGTGATCTTAATGATCACCATGAATATCAAATTATATGAAATTTGAAATTAAATTTCAATATTGCCACTTGTTGGATTTGCGGTTATATCTGTAAAACATACCTAGTCGTAATGCCAAGATACTATAAAATAATGTAAAATCAATGACTAGCAATGATGAGTAATTGTATTTTATATTATATCATTCCCGGATGTTACTAAATACCCGATATCAAAATCAAGATATTTTTCGGTATTACCACATTTATCCAAAAACAGCAAAGGTTTCAACACATATTAAAAGTATTGATGATTGCCAAACCTGGTAAAACCGAGATTATATATACATCGGAGATATATATATATATACCACTTCTATAGCATTTGCTGAGCCTCTAACCTACTCTAACCTACTCTACGTATCATGTTTACAAATAGACTCTAAATGCTTCTACGATCAGTATAACCGAAAACATGACTTTACCAAGTATTAAACGCATTACCCGCAAGTAGTTGCCAACTACCAATTAGCAACCAATCCTAATACAATGTTAACTACCACTTATCCATTAAATAAACTTTAACTAGTTCCCTCACCTAACAAATTTTAATTCTACTATAACAAACAACAAACAATAAATGTCCTTCCTACACCTGTAAATGGACAGATAAAGTATACATGTGCTAACAAAAGTTACTCGAAATGAAGCTGTACATACGAGGTATTGTTTGTTTGTTAAGGACATGTAATTGAATAATTAATACTTAAATGACTGGTCAAGTCAGTGCATGAGTCCGTAGAGTGACTACACGACTGCTACACGAGATTGACTACAAGATTGACTACAAAACTGACTAAATTTCCAATCCTATGACAATGTCAGTTTAAGGTTAGGCATAAATTGTCGGGATTACCACTGGACTACCTATTATATGATATGAACTATAATCACCCTATAAAGCTGATTCAATAACTCCAGTTGTCAGTCAGTCGAGAATCGTGTAGATGTACCGATGATCGGACACAGCAAACTAAAATCTAAGGGGGTTAAGACCGTTATTTGGAAAGGAAATATTATCCTGCTATCCTATAAACAGCAGTATTTTTGTCAGTTTTGGTTGAAGGTTGGGTATTTTTAGAAATGTGGTAGTTATTCTAGGGTGAATAAAATAGTAAATGAATATAGTTGGTGCATATATTATTGTATGGTGATTACATGGGATGAGGATAAAAGGAATAAAATAGAAGGATATGCAAATCCAGGAGAAGATAAGCCCTGGTATAGTTTGCTTATAGGAATGGTAGTACAATACTAATGAAAAAAAAAAAAAAGGAAAAGGAAAAAAGATTAACACGAAGTATTTTAATAGTTGTTTCTCCGTTATCTATCCTTTTATCTATTCCTTTGTCTCCTCCGTTATCTCTTTCTTCTTTTCTTAATTCTTCTTTTGTTTTCTTTTCAACGTGGTTTATTTTTTATTTTTATTTCGCACCATTGGACACGTCAATAGTCAATTAATTTTTCAATTTCTTTATCCAACGTTTCTTTGAACTAAAACAAATTAATACACACAATGTCTTTCCCAGAAAAAGAAAACCCTAAAACCCTTGTACTCTTCGATGTTGATGGTACTTTAACCCCTGCTAGATTAACCATCTCTCAAGAAATGAAAGATACTTTAGAAAAATTAAAGAAGAAGGTTGTTGTTGGTTTTGTTGGTGGTTCCGATTTAGCCAAACAAGAAGAACAATTAGGTGCTACCGTCGTCAATGACTTTGACTACTGTTTCTCCGAAAACGGTTTAACTGCTTACAAACAAGGTAAACAATTAGCCTCTCAATCTTTCATCGGATGGTTAGGTCAAGATAAATATAACAAATTAGCCAAATGGGTATTAAGATACTTAGCTGATTTAGATATTCCAGTTAGAACCGGTACTTTCATTGAATTCAGAAATGGTATGATTAACATTTCTCCTGTCGGAAGAAATGCTTCTACCGAACAAAGAAACGAATATGAAAAATTCGATAAAGAACACAAAATCAGAGAAACCATGGTTGAAGCTTTAAAGAAAGAATTCGGTGACTATGGTTTGACTTATTCTATCGGTGGTCAAATCTCGTTCGATGTTTTCCCTCAAGGTTGGGACAAAACTTATGCTTTACAACACGTTGAAGATGAACATTTCACCGAAATTCATTTCTTTGGTGATAAATCTTATAAAGGTGGTAACGATTATGAAATTTATAATGATCCAAGAACTATTGGACATGCTGTTAACACTCCAGAAGATACTATTAGAATTTTGAATGAATTATTCAATTTATAATCGTGCGAAGCGCGGTTATAAATGATATCCCGAGAGTATAACATCCCTTCGGGCTGTTATACTTTTAAGTTAGTATATCAATAAACCACTTATATAATATTTCAATAAACATAACTTATAATCATTAGTAGATTATTGTGGATTACAGCCGCGCATAGTGCGGCTATAACATAGACTATCTTAGACCTTAATAAATTCCTTATTTCACACTTATTAATAAGCATCTTATATCAATACTAGTAATTATTCGACTTACACGCGAAGTGGAGTGATCATTTTGTAGTATTATCGTGTACAAGAACCTACAAATGTAACACGCCACCGAATATGGGATCACTTGTACTAAACCTGAACAGGTCTGTTCTAAACCGAACTCACGTTCGACACCCAATAGCAGCTAGATTGAGACAATAACAGCTAGAAAGGTAACTAAATATTTAGCTGACACGTAGATTTAGCACCTATCAAACATTAACATCTGAACTAATAAACCAAATAGTGTAATTTGTAACTAACAAATGTAGGTGAAACCCCAATAATATATGGCAGAATGTGGCGACTTTATAGTGCAATTAGTTCCCCACAAGGGGTTCAGATTTATGAATGACCACTTTCAACATTGTGATTATTATTGGGATTCAGGCGTACAAAATCAAATGTGGTAAATTTTACCACATTTTAAAAAGATCCCCTCTTTTAGCACTTGTAACGAGGTGTCTTTCCTCTCAAAAGACATAGGAGTCCAAGACAATTACAGTTCTTATTTGGGAAAATTGGAGACTATCCTAAACACTTTCACCCTATAAATTAATGAATACTACCACTAGTGTGTAACGAAATCATTAGTATGTTAATAAATGTAATAAACGTTACTTGTCAACATTAACATATTAATAAAAATATAGCTTGTAATTTATAATGCAGAAGTGTATTACCCTTGAGTTGATTATCTTCTATTCGAATACGTTGGTGTAGTAAATGTTAATCTTGACGCAATGTAAATGTGTATATATGCAAGGCATCAAGATCGTAAACTTGCTGCCAACATTCGCTTACAGTAGGATTAGAGATAATTCTCCATACTACTCATGTAGATAAAAAGAAGGTTTTCATTTTTATTCATAATCCATTCAGCTCTATTAGCTCATTTGAATTTAATTCAAAGTGAATGTAATTGGTTATATTTGATATTCACTATAATAAATAATTCATTCAACAGCCGCCACCACATCCACCTCCACCACCACATCCACCGCCACCGCCTCCTCCGCCTCCTCCTCCACTACTACGACAGTTACCACAAGTACCACCAGTTCCACAATTCATAAAGCCAGTACTATCTTGCGTACAACATAACTTATCCAGGCGACAATCTCCCATTGCCGAATACGGTGGTACAACATATATTCCAGGGTGCCCACCCAAGGCGTATAATGAAGAATTGCTTTCTTGTTTCCATGGCAATTCCTTTCCTTGATATTTCGTCGTCTCGAGATAATCCCTTATCTTGACAGCAAACTTGGTTGGTAATTCAACAGAATTATGTAGACTAATATGGGTCAATCCGACTTTATTTAAATACAATGGATGTTTTTCATAATCAGATTCTCCCAACGATGTTTTCTTGAATAATTTCGTGATAGTACTCGAGGAACTATTTCTCGTGGCAACACAATACCAACAAAAGCATATCGAGTAGTCTTCTTTGAATTTGGAACGGTATAAGTTCGATGTGACTTCAAAACGATTATCTAATCTGACTACTTCAATTTTGTCATCGTGATCAATGACGACACCAGATTCAACTAAACATTGTGTGAAGTAATAATGCATCGATAATTGATGGGTATGCCATACCAAATCAATATCCAACGTCGGCACCAAGATATTTTGAGTCCCATGCTTTGATAATAACGACATGAATCGAGAATAACGAACGATAGATTCACTTAGTCCTTCCTTAATTACTGGTGAGTTTAGCCAATCGAATTGACACATCTTTTCCACAAATCGTTCCTGCCTTAAGCAACACCCAACCAAATCTTCCCAAACTTGAAAGCTATGTGGAATAGTAGTATGAATCAAATTCATTGTTTCATATTTCCGTAAAATCAATCTTGAAGGTATGTTCAACTCTTTTGGAAAAATTCTGCCGACAAAACTAGCGATCTTTTGATCCAGAGTATCGAATTTTACTTTATACCAATCAATGACCCAGGAAAGATTACTTTTCAAAACATCACTAAATCGAATTGGGTCGTAATTTAGCAATTTTGGTTTTGAAATAACATGGGACAAGTATTTGAAAACACCAGGCATAGGTAAGCCACTTTTCCAATCTGCCCAGAATTGCCGTTTCCTCAACGCATCATGAGTGATATCAGTATTGCGAGTACAAGCACAGGAAGAATTAGCTATCTTGGCAGAAAAACCTTCATCGCCGAAACCTGTTTTTTCATCATTAGTCCAAGGCACCTTCACCAATTTATGTTGGCAGATTGGACAATATATTTTCACCAAGTGTTGGTACATTGGAAATTTATCAATATGAAATACTAAATCATCAGGATCTGTACTAACCCGCGAAACAATCAAGTTATACCTATTCATTTTTTCAGTTGCAGGCGAATATTCAAAAGTAGTATTATCAATAGCTTTATTCAATTCAAACAAAGGGAAGGGGAAATTAGCAAATTGAATCATCTTATTCCTCATGCAAATATCGTAAAAGGTTTTTGGATTCAACATGAATGAATGCCAAACCATAACCACATCTAACGGGGGCAACCACGCTTCAAATTCTTGAGCCCATCTGTTTCGGGCATGTTCGCCAACTTTGTAGGTTTGTAATTCCGTCATGTAAACTTTTCCGCTCCGAGAAGATGGATGGAAATATAAATGTGGGTTGGTGGGGAATTGCTTGTTGGAATATTCGTCTATATTATGATATTTCCTTAGCGCTGTCATGAAAAATATAAACCTTCTTACAGCATTGGATAAAAAGATTTGCCAGGTCTTGACTTGAAAATCTGTGGGAGAAGTACCAACTATCTTAGCCTTATACACCTGAAATGCCTTCAATAATTTCAAATGGCTTGCTGTCTCAGTAACTGTAGGAAAATGTTCCTTTTTGTTGATTTTGTAACTATTAGTTGCAAAATCTGATGGACTTGGATTTTCGAGTAGATAAACAAATTCTGCTTGTTGAGTTGTCATTATGGTTTTACCAAACGAAAGACAGAACAATTCGACCGATATTTATAGTAAAACTTTACTATCGGTAATTTTCCGTCGGTATGGCATTCCAAAAGCTCCCCATTTGTAACTTAATTTGATCGACTGCTTCGTAAATTGGTGAAACTATATTACGTCATGCATGTTCCCCGTGAAAATATTCTCCTGCTGACTTATTTACGAGAGATCACTTATGTCTTGACTATGAGCTTTTACGACCAGTCATAATTTCTATCCAGTTCTTTTGAATCAAATAGGAAATAACTCACCGATTGTTTACGATCTCAATGTGGTCCATTGTTTCGTAAATCTTTGAAAATATATTGCGTCATATATGCTAAAAGTCCATAGTCAACAACCTCTCTAGTAACAACCGAGACTATTCTACAGGCTGTGCATTCACTTTTCCGGACCATATATCCTCAATTGTTTATTCGCGCAATCGGCTGCTTACTAAATTGATGCAAAATAAACGGCATGCTTACTTTAAGAGGTATAAGGATGACTTGTTTACAGACCTCATGACTACTCTTCTCGTAAATATTTTCATGATCCGTGGGAAAGGATTTTTTTATATGCATTGAATTCAACTGGAAAGTCCTAGCAACGGTCACAACCAAATTTGCGATAAGTTTTATTGGAGGGATTAGTAAAATGCCGTTGCCTGCAATGAAATATGATTATCAGGTGAGATATATATCCCATTGACTCCGTAATGCATCTCTCTTATTTCGTTCTTCAAATTGACTGGTAAACACTTGAATATTCTTCTAATTTCTATATCTGCTAAAATCGACTAACTTTACAATTGGTTGGTAATTGTAGATGATCAACGTCAGAATCACGTTCAACTAAAAGTTTCTGCAATTGAGATTCTGGTTCAAATGTAACATTTTCGAATACGGTGGTACTGTTTTGACCACTTATCTCCAAGGTTTTCAAGCTCGATGGGACTGTAAAATCTTCAACTACTTCAATACACGAATCAGCAATCTCTAACGCCGAAATCAATTTCGGGAATTCATGGGTATTGAAACAGCTAATATTTTGAATCCTAGAGAACCCACTACATCTCAAGCGTATTTTGTTAATATTATCATTAACAGTAATTGTAGTAACCTGCTCGCCGTATAAAGCAAGGCTTTGTAAATTAGGCGGGTTGACAATAACTATTTCTTCCTCGCAAGACATATGCAAATGAGTCAAATTTGTAAAATTATGAATCGTATAATCATCTGGAATTAAACTCCAAACCCAAGGTGAATTAGGGAAATTAGATAACTTCGCCAGTATAAGCAAAGTATGTGTATTTTTTATCTCCAATAAATCGGGATTCAACGTGATTTCTTCATCAGTTTCCGAATCTTCAAATTTCTTAACGCTTAGCTCACTACCATTAAAGACAATTGGAAGCAGTGAAGTGATTCCACACGAGTACACATCTAACTTATCGATCCTCTCGTCAACTTGATTTCCAGTAAACACAATAACCCCAACTTTAGGGATGTTCATTTCTTCTAATGAATGCTCATAAATATGCAAATCTTGAAGATTTGGGAACATATTCTCATCAAAACAATAGTTATGGTCAGTGATGTCAAGTCTTCGTAAGGTGGTGGCATTACAACTTGATATTAATGTATCGATATCATCAGGATTAATAAACAGAGTTACTTCCAAGTCAATCAAATTCAATTGCAAGTTTTTGGACACTTCAGCAACCGTTCCAACGGCCAACTTAGTTAATGTGGCTGGTAAACTTTCCAAAACAACTGTCCCACCATTTATTCGTAATATTCTCAACTGATCCAACGCCTTTATATCAACAACAAGCGGTTCCGCGTATGGCCATATAGTAAGTTTACGTAAATTGACAAAGTGTAAGATGCTTGGTAGATCTGTTTCATCTTCAAGAGTACAATGCAATTCGAACAATTTTGGGATCGAAATACGTCTTACTAGCTCTAGATACTGAGCGTGACATCTGAGTTGTCTAATGTTATCCATATAATCGGCTAAAGGAAAAGAAGCATTATCCCACATGTTAATGTCAAGATCCCAGTTTAGAAGCTTGCCAATTCTTTTGAATTCCGAATGACATATCATATAGTCAGGTCCGTCTTTTTCGTCATCTGGAACGAGCTTTATTCGGAATGCTTTGTTGGAGATAAAATTATGAAGCGGTTGGTATTGGTAGTTGCATTCGAGCGTTTCAGCAAACACTAGAGCAGAATTGTAGTCTACCTCATCTAATATACGATCCCATATCTCTAGAGGTAATTGGTGCATACTTCAAGAGATTGCATTGATTATAACCAGTTCATTGCAATAAAAAAATTTATCACCAGTATCAGAAAAATCACCAAATTTAGCCAAATGACTACAATATATGAATAGCCATTAGGATTGCGTGGTGTTAGAACGAATTGTGTCAATTATTATCAATTGAACATGGTTTTCCATTAAGGTTCCCCTAAAAACAATGTACAGGGTCACTTGCCACAAAGATGGCTAGTGCTCCTCTAATGTACACCTATGAATATATATATAATCGCTATATAACTGTTCAAAAGATACTCCCATGATTTTTTTATTTACAAATGTCATTTTTTTATGTACACAAGAGGATTATATAATGATAATGCCTCCTTCGGGGTTGATAACTCATATCTTTGCAAGTTGTTTGGAAGTCCCTTTGCAAGCTTCATATACTCGTTGCTCCGCTACTTAACTGCTTTACAGGCTGCAGTCTTGACATACTCGTCGCTTTGCAACTCAACTGGTTTGCAACTGGTACTTGCTTTGCAAGCTGCAGTCTTGACATACTCGTCGCTTCGCAACTCAACTGCTTCGCAGTTTGACTTTCGCGACCTACTTTCTTTTATAATAAATAACCGACGCATCCTGGCCCCCCACAATCACCTGTTCCACATTCCTCTCACCAACTTTCACACCATCTAACAACGACAATCTATAATTATTAACATCGGTCAATCTCTTTGTCAACTGTATATTACCATTCTGCTCATCAATTTCCTCCGGTTCAATCAACTTTGGCAACTGCACTGGTTTCGATGACTTGATGGTCTTACCATTCCCGTACTGGCCATATTCATTATCCCCAAACACGACAACGTCTTTATCTTGTCCCACATTATCTAAAGTGATGAAAGTGTGGTCACCGCTACCGGAAATGGATTTAATGTTAATTGGCGAAACCTGGTTTTCCGCTTCATTGTACTCAGTCAACCCTACTAACGACTTAACAATCTGAGGTTGAGAACAAACGTGCAAGTACCTATTAGTACCCAACTGTCCTTTCAATCCCGTACCAAAACCCAATAAAATCGACTCTCCATTGTAGTTTAGTTGAAGAAACGAAGTGTCATTACTGGAATATACAGAATCGACTGCAAAGTCCTCGACATCACCCTTGGCAATATTCCTACAGACTCTTTTATAGTCCTTTCTCGACATAATTTTCCTGGGCAACGGCAAATATTCTGTTTTGAGATTCACCTCAACACCACATTGACCATAATTGTTCTTCCCCCAAGTCCAGACATTGTCGTGAGAATCAACCACCAAAGAATGATAATTACCCGTGGCAATAGATTTAAAAGTACGAGGAACCACCACTTTTTGTCCCTTCTGGTTAACCACTTCATTGTTTAATAAAGTCAAAGGGAAAGCCTTATTCAAAGGCACATCGGGGTTAGAAAAGGGTGATAACGCAGGCAAACCATACTGACCGTAGTTATTAGGTAAAGTGGTGGTATTGGAAATGTACAATTTCCCAGACTTGGACAACATCAACAAATGGGACTCTCCGGAGGAGAGTTGATTTATAGATTCAGGTAACTGAACCTTGCCATACTTCTGGGGTTTCAACAACCCAAACCAGTTACGTGATTCATGTGCCTCATAATCAATAGATTTATTCAACTTTGGTGTAAACAAAACTTCACCACTCTTAGTTAAATAGTAGATAAAATCTTTAGATATTTCACAAGATGTGATCTTATGAGGCAAGTGTACTTGCGATGGCTCCGCCATCTCTTGGTGGAAATGGAATACCTTCCCATCATCTCTTACTGCTACCAAATAATCACCATCTACTTTAACATCATTAAAGTAATTCCCATCAAAGTAGGGTAACCTAAAGAACAATTTCGATTTATTCGCACCCGAAAAAAAGATTCCTGGAGTTTTATGAGAATGTTTGAATTCTTGGTTGATCAATTCTTTTTGCAAATTGGCATTCAAATTATCAATATTTTTCTTATTATTCTTTTTTAAAGATAAATCATCTGATTTATCTTCTATAGCATAATAGAAATCCTTCCCTAACCAACTTTTCACATATTGTCTATTCATAAATAATTGATGACCAGCAATAATCCCAAATAAAGCAAGTACTCCCAAGGTTACACCCTTCATTCTTTCAGTATACTCCCATTTTTTCTGTTGTTTCTTTTGATTTCTTTGATACTGCTCATGAAGAAAATGCAATTGCTCTTTATACTCAGGAGAGTTAGGAATTAGGTTAGTTAAACTAGGATCTTGTTCTATTTCTGCATTGATATTTAATTGTTCCTGTTCTTCTCTCTCTTGTGCCAATTGTTTTTCTACCTTTTGTTTAATTTCAGGATTAATTTTAGGTTCTAATTCATCTAAACTAGTGAAGTTGGTACCATAATTGTATGTAGTTTTGTTTTTGTTGAAATCATTAATATTAGAATATGATCTAATAGGTAGTGTTGTACGTATAGACTTGACTACCAATCGATTGGTGCATCTAATCATTATTAGTAATGAATTGTTTATAGAAGGATCTTTTTTTGATGGAGATCATTTTTTCCTGTGGTGATATTTTTTTTCCTTTGTAGTGCGAATTTGTTCAGTGCGAGTTTAATCTTAGCAAGACTAATTTCTAATAATCAATTGGATTGTTTATTATACTACCTTTTATCAATGATTAGATCTTTTAGACCAGTAGTTGGACTTTCTAGAAACTTATCTAGTATTACCAAGTTTGATACTAACAAGTTTGTTCAGAAATTACAGCAGGAAGGTGGTTTCTCAGCACAACAAGCTGAAGTTGCGGTTAATACGGTTAATAAAGCTATTAATGATGGTATTTCCTCCATCACTAAGAATCTAGTGTCCAAAGAATCCATGAGTTCTACTTCTTATCAACAAAAAGTGGATTTTGCTAAACTTAAAGGGGAATTACAAACTATGGACAAAACTGAGTTCATTGCTTTAATGAAGGAACAGGAGAAGTTAAGAACAGATTTAACAAACTTAAAGAATAGACTTAAAGAGGAAATTACAAAACAACAAGCTGGTGTGAGATTGGATTTGAATTTAGAGAAGGGGAGGATTAGAGAAGAATCAAGTATTCATGAAAGTAAAATAGAAGATACGTATACTAGGATAGATGAAGAGATTGCTAATATGCAAATGCAGATTAAGTCAGTGAAAACACAAGTTATGCAGTGGTTGATTGGGGTCAGTTCCGGTACGTTTGCTTTGTTATTGGCGTTTGTTAGGTTTTTTGGGTAGTTGCGAAGTTGCGAAGCAACGAGTAAGACAAGAGCAAGATGGTTATAAAAATGTATTAGCTGGTATCATTCAAGATTATTATAAAAATGTATCAAGAACTAGCTGGTATCATTCAAGATTAAAATATTCAAAAAGAAATAAATTACAATTGATTATATGAATTTGATATGGAAATGAATTTAATTAAACAAAGACTGGACATATCTTGACATTTTCGAGGATACGAATTTATCTAACTATGGAAATACTGAAACTGTGTGGTTTTTACAATGATTTTTAAATAGATTAATTGAATTTGGGGATTTGGCCAGATCTTATCAAAACATTTGGTATACATGTATTTTGTTTTCCATTCCAAATACAATTACAATTACAATTTTGTTGGTCGATGTGCTCGTTAATTACATCGATGTATTAAGTTCACGTATTCATGTCATTGTGTGTCATTAGTATCCAGGAATACCTGCCTTGTTATACAATCCATCTTGACAATTTTACATTCTGGTTTACCAACCATTCAATAATAGTCGAGAAAATGGGTTTCTTGTTGATATTATCGTCTTTCTTAGGATGTAAAGTTTACGCGTTGAGGTTCTTAGTATCGATTATAACTGTAAGTTTAATGTTCTGAAAATCAATATCATCTACTTATCTGCTTCAATAATTGGCAATCAGTATATCAATTTATTCGATGGCTATTATGGGTTGATGTGTTAATCAGAGAATATACAATCTTTACCAATTTCATTTCCAATTGTCATCTATGTAGAGTAATACAATTGTACGTATTGAATAGAATCACCTCAATTTTAGAAATTGAATTGTAAATTAGGTATACCTAAGGTATACTCTATACTTCTATTTCATACAAGTATACCTCTAGAGAACCAATACTTCAAAATAAACCTTTTGTTATTCCTTTTGTATTTTTCTATTTTCTATTTGATGCAAGTATAACATTTGAAATTTATTTTTTCTGAACTCCTAGGAAACACGTAAAAAAACTTTATATATTGTCAATATCAATACTAACTACCAACCAATTGCTATCACTACATTATGAATTCATTATACAACCATGGGGTTAAACAAACACAACAGTTAACTAAAGACTTGGCTACTTTTGAAAAAAATTTAAGCACCCTGCCACTATCTTTACAAGGTTCAATTTCAACTTCTTTAACTGCCTTCAAAAAGACTATTAAAGAATATACTGATTTGGTTAACCAGAATGATGATGATGCTAAAACTAAACATGAATCAAGATTAAATAAATTTAATACTGATATTAATGATTTTCAAGCTAAATTTGATAATTTAAGGTCTTTACGTGAACAATCACTCCATGAAACTAATACTCAGGAATTACTAGGAAGAAGACATGTTGCTTCAGAGAATTCAGAAAATCCTTTCCAGAATAATCAATCGCAGGCGCAAGCGCAAGCGCAAGTATCTTACTCTGAGGGATTGTATAACGAACGTATGTCCCTCGGTCGAGGTTCCGAAAGACTAGACCAGATCTTGGAAATGGGCCAACAAGCATTTGATGATATTGTCGACCAGAATGAAACACTTAGAAAACTTCAGAATAAATTCGAAGAAAGTTTGGTTACTCTAGGTGTCTCTCAGGAGACAATTAGAAGTGTTAATAGAAGAGCTAGACAGGATAAATGGTTGTTCTGGGGTGGGGTTATATTAATGGTGATTATTTTTTGGTATATACTTCATTTGTTTAGATAAGCGAACGAAGTGATTGATGGCGAACGAAGTGAGCTGTCACGGAGTGACTGAAATGCTATGAGTCTTTGTTTCGAAGAAATAAATAATTCTATCTCGAAGTGAGCTAGAATTCGGAAAAAGTGTTCACGAAGTGAGTATCTCTTTCCAAGAAACAACACTAGATATCTCGAAGTGATTGTGGACAGGTTCTTGCAAAATACTCGCGAAATGACCCGGAGTAAGTAGTAAGTACTCAAGAAGTGAGTTATTTTATATCACTCCCAAAGTGAGTCTCACAAAGTGAATCTTTGTTCAACGCCAAAATTACTCGATAAAATATTTATAATTACTAGCTGTATCTTGATTGCTAACGAAGTACTCGCGAAATGAGTCGGCACAGTGTGACTGTGAAGTGAGTTCTCTTCAGCATCGTTGTTGTCAACGTATGAAATTACTTGATTTGTCTTATCGGAGTAAATATCTCCTCCTTGGTATAAAGTTTTACGAGAGCACAAGATAACTTATTCTGGGAATATGGGGTATTAATGATGATCATATTTTGGTACATTCTCCACTTATTCCGCTGAATTTACCAATTGAAAATTGGCTTAAAAAATTACAAGAAAATATTGACTACAAGAAATTTCACCGGTCGACAACAACACCATTGGATATGTTACCTTGCCAAGATAAGTCGATGTTGAATTAGCACTTTTTTCTCGAGCCTAGAACCAATATCAGCATTAGAGTAAAATTCAATGTAAATATTGAATCTAAGGAAGTCGATTACGTAAATGGTCGTTGAAAGTGACTGATGAAACCTTAAAGTTTGGTATAGACCTTTATTAATCCTTGGTGACGATATCATGCATTATCTTGTTACATAAGAAACAAAAAACAATTAAAAGCCATCACCTAAATAACTTCATTTTTCTGGGTAAGTGTAACAAAATAGCAATGAATTCCTCCTCCAAGATTCAAACTTCAGCCTGGGTGCATTATTACCAAGTCTGGCATATCGGGGACCCCTGGCGAGCATATGGTTATGATCCGATAATAGGAAATTACTTTTTTAATGGGGAAATTACTTTTATATCCCCACAATTGTGCCCTACATGCAAGATATGGA
>JAXQKE010000503.1:0-14128 GCA_037042355.1 Candida sp. Y128-05E
ATGGGTTACAAGTATTCTATTTATATAGATTATCACTCTATCACTACAATTGAATATGTAACTTAGTCTCGGTTATATATTTTGGATTGAAATAACTCAAAGAATTTCGCGCCGATGCATATGATATCACTACAAAAATGTGGTAATATGTTTACTACAATTTTGATTTAACCACCACCTATTCTATTACAATTACTATAATACACCAATTGTTGTTTAGATATACTTTAGTTATTACTATTAAATAGTTTCCCATTATTTGTAGTGAGACTATTTTTATAGATTTAAACTTCAAATGGTTGTTGCTAAGAGGAAGATTTACAATAAATGAAAGATATAACGATATTATATTACCCTAATAGAATTTTGCTTTGTCTAGTTAAACTTACCGTTTGCAATTACAATTGATTTTATCGGTTATAGTTGGATTTAAAGTGGGAAGGCTTGCCGAAATCAACCCAGATAATAATTTTATCAATAAGATAGTAATATTGATGGTTGTCTAGTTACAGTAACGTATTATTTGTATTCGGAAGTGGAGGATTAAATCTCACTAAATATTAGCCGATTAGATTTTCATTTCCTTGCCATATATCCCTAGAGAGGAAGCTAACATCTCGATCTCATTACAAGATGTTGAAGTATAACATAATACGAGAGGAAGCTAACATCTCGATCTCATTACAAGATGTTGAAGTATAACATAATACGAGAGGAAGCTCGATAAATGTCCCGATAATACAAGATATTGTAATCTAACTCTAAGTCGATGAAATCTAGCATAACCCCAGTTATCATTCATAAAATTAATATAATGAATTTTACAACCCAAAATATATTGTAGGTGGAAGTGTTGCTTCTCGGTTGTTGTTTGTCAATACTTCTGATTGCAATACTACCAGCCAAGTACACGGATCCGGCAAATTCTTACATGCCTAGTTGAATATTGCAAACGAAATATGTATTTTTCTGTTTTCGGTGTTTGGAGTATTTGGTCAAATGGCCGCTATCCAAATTTGCTACTACAATCGGTGCCTGATTAGTTTAAGTTTGATTCTGCATTGATATTTTGAGCCCTGGTGATAATTTATCATAATGATATCATTTTTCCCTGATTATGTATAATGACTGAGGGAACAAATATCCAACTGCGTCGATATGGGGTAGTTAGCTTGTTAGAAAAGCTCTATTAAGTAGTTCTCTTAAGCTCGAACTATTCACATAAGGTATAATATGATTAGTGGTTAAATAAATAAAATTGATATATATAATATATACCTTTTCTTGTACAAAATAGAAACATATATACATAAATATAAGAACTGAAATCTTTAAACCTCGAAAGCGGTGATTAAATAACCAATTGATTTCTTGGTGATTTCAAAAACGACATAGTGTTTTGCAAATATTGAGAATTTAACTGGAGGCTCAACAATCAATTATTCTTAATGTTTTTCAACCCCTTATATTATTCACAAAATTACCAACACGCCACAACCTTTCTTGTGACCATGTCAAAAAACCTCAAATCAGACAACCAGCGTTCACAACTTCACACCGTTATCCACTTTGTAGTACAAAACGAAATAAAATAAAAAAGAAAAACAATAATAATCGCTTAAACCTAATCTTACAGAATAAGCGAAGCTACAAATAGAGAACACTTGTGAACTTCCCACTTTGTCCACAGTTACCCCTTCGTTTCTAGCTCATCATAACCAATAATAATTATTCCAAGAATAATAGTAATAGTTCTCAAAAAATATTTTTTAAATTACTTCTCTGCATTACCACTTTAAAACACCACATTTGCAATACTAGCTCCAAAAGTGTTGGTGAACCATAGTGGAGTAATCCTACCTTTGAAACATACCACCAACTGTTCAACATTTTAAAGCGCCATTCCTCCCCCACCCTCCCAACATGTACAGTGGACATTCTTACCATGCATGAGGGGATGTACAGTGAACCAATGATATTGATAAACCATAACTTCAAGTGTAATATAATTTCACGAAAATTTTTACAACATTATTGCATCGACGACGTTGAATAAGTAAACACCAGCACAACGTCAATGATGTATGAAGAATATACTATAAAGTAAATAATAACGTAAGACGTATTGTGATATATATTATCTGAACTATTGTAACACTCTTTCTACAGAAAGTGGGTATACCTTACCCACCAGCGCACAGACTCTCGGGTAAATTGAAATGCGGACATGTAAACAAAGATTTGCCATTAGGAAAGATATCAACAAAGTTAGTTTTCCGGTTGTCAGAGTTTACAGTCACACAGTTGTAAATTAGAGATAAATTATTTGTTCCCCACAATGAGAACTTGCATGATGAGGTATTTGATGGAAATGAAACCAAGTGACGTGGGTAAGAATTAGTTAGAGTAGTTTAGATTAGGTTATTCGTGTTACATAGAAGTATTTGTACGTTAACGCCGTGTTTCTTTTTTTTTTACATGCCACAAGCGTTTTGCGATAATTGTACCGCTTGATAAAAATGTTATAAATATCGAGCATTGTTAGGGATATTTTTCCTTTTTTTTAATTTTATATGACCAATATGTTGAAATCAAGATCTAAGAACTTCTCCTTTGGCTCTGAAGATAATCCATTCGATGAACCTGATGTTTACTACGGTGAAACAACCGACCCTACCAATATCAAAAGTAGATTTGGTAAGACTCGGACTTTTTCAGTGATTGAAAATAGTAGTTTATCTAAGGATGAAATGAATCCTTACAAGACTAATATATTCTCGCATCCAGAGTCTATCAGAGAAGCAAGTAACTCTGCTTCTCCTACACCCATTAGTTCGGCTTCAATGTCGAAGGAGGAATTGCCCTTATCTATTGGCGACGCAAAAAAATTAGAACCTAGGGTTCCTACCCAGGATGGTAGAAGACCATCAATCTATCCTATCTACCAAGATGATGAACAAGCAGTGGAACCAATCCAGGCGGAACCAGAATCGCAAGATCACAAATTCAAGTACCATGTTCGGAGATCGTCGGTTGATCAAACGTTAGTCAAAAATAGAAAATTCTATATCAATGATATCGATGCTACATTAAGAGAATTGTTGGAAAATGAAGATACAGACCACAATTATCAAATCACTATTGAAGACACTGGACCAAAGGTCTTGAGTTTAGGTACTGTCAATTCAAACGGATTCCAAAAAGCAGCTGTTTATGGTACTTACCGATTATCTAACTTGCTTCAAGAATTAACCATTGCCAAAAGATTTGGCAGAAAAGCCATGATTTTGGACGAACAACGGTTATCGGAGAATCCGGTTCGTCGTTTACAACGTTTGATTCAAACCCAATTTTGGAAATCTTTGACTAGACAAATTACTGCTGAAAATGTGTTCCAAATGTCCCGTGATACTAAAATTACTGAAAATTACGTAGATGAAAATGGTGTCAAACACGAAAACAAGGAAACCCATCGTATTTACATTCCTTACGATTGCGAAGATCAATATAATTATTTCAAAAAAATCCAACAATCGCAACCAAACTTCGATGTGGTGTACTTGCCCAAGAATATCGACCCCGAATTCATCTTATCGATCAACAAAAAACCGGGTTTGCTTTCCCTTGCTTATCATAAAGATCCTAAAAACCCCGAAAATTTGATTCACGAACCTTATGTCGTCCCCGGAGGAAGATTCAATGAATTGTACGGCTGGGATTCTTATATGGAAACTCTTGGTTTACTAACCGATGTAACCACTGCCAAACAATCTCACTTGAAATTGGCTCGAGGAATGACGGAAAACTTCATTTACGAAATTTATCACTACGGTAAGATTTTGAACGCCAACAGATCTTATTATTTAGGTAGATCGCAACCTCCATTTTTAACCGATATGGCATTGCGGGTTTTCAACAAGACTATGGAAGTTGCTCCAGAATTGAGAGATGACTCGCTCGATTTCTTGAAAAGATCAACCATTGCTGCAATCAAAGAATACTATTCAGTTTGGTATTGTGCTCCAAGATTAGATGTTGCCACTGGTTTATCATGCTACCATCCTTCAGGTAAGGGTGTCCCTCCAGAAACTGAAGCCACCCATTTCGACGCTGTGTTGAAACCTTATTTAGAAAAGTATGGTATTGCCCAGGAAGAATTTATTGAAAAATATAACCACGATATAATTTCTGAACCTGAATTGGATGAGTATTTCTTACACGATCGTGCCGTCAGAGAATCTGGGCATGATACCTCCTATAGATTAGAAGGAAAATGTGCTGATTTAGCCACTGTTGATTTGAATTCCTTGTTATACAAGTATGAAACCGATATTGCATTCATGATTTCCACTTATTTCGAAGGTCAAATCAGTTATAATGGTCAAATTCAAACCGAAGAAGAGTGGTTGAAATTAGCCGAAACTAGAAAAGCCAATATTAATAAATACTTATGGAACGAAAAAGATTCTATTTATTACGATTACGATGTCAAGCAACAGTGTCAAGTTGCTTACGAATCCGCCACTACTTTCTGGCCATTATACGCCAATGTTGCTTCTGCACATCAAGCCGAAGCTATCGTTAAAAACACATTGAGAAAATTGGAAGAGTTTGGTGGGTTGGCTGCAGGTACATTAAGATCCCGAGGTGAAGTTACGTTATCGAGACCTTCTAGACAGTGGGATTATCCTTATGGTTGGGCTCCACAACAAATTTTAGCTTGGATTGGATTAATCAATTATGGGTACGATGGTATTGCTCGTAGATTGGCGTATAGATGGTTATTCATGATGACCAAAGCATTTGTTGATTATAATGGTGTTGTTGTTGAGAAATATAACGTCACTGGTCAACAAGCGCCACATAAGGTTGACGCTGAATATGGTAACCAAGGTTTAGATTTCAAAGGAGTTGCCACTGAAGGGTTTGGCTGGGTCAATGCCAGTTATGTGTTTGGTTTACAATTGATGAATGTTCAAGCCACAAGAGCATTGGGTGCATTATCACCACCACCAGATTTCTTGAAGAACTTAAATCCCGACCAAAAGAAGTTTTTTGAATAAGTTTGCCCATTTACGAATTTACGAGTAAAAATGCATAATAGACTGTATTATTAAGAGAGCACTTATATTTTATATTAGTTGAAGTATAAATTTCCCTACTAGCTTTTTCTGATTTTTTGTTTTTATAGAGAGTATTATTGTCATTGAATATAAATTGTTTGATATCTATGTGTATTAGAATATGTATATAGTTAATTTGTTTACATTCAATTGTAATTGCCATTGGATGGTATAATTTTGCATGAAAAATCCTGTATTTAACCACATAGTTAAAATTTCAGTATTGGGCTTTGTAAATCTTCCCAGAGTAATCAGCTTGACTCGAAGACATATCCACGATAGAATGAGTTACGTAGCAAGACGTGTGATAGTACGAGAGTTTGCTAGGCTATATTCTTCCAGCAACAGCTCATTCAAAACTGCTGTTGAAGCGGCAGAAAAGTTAGTTCAACCTGCTTCTCACCAGTCCTTTAACGATCCTTTCAGTATAGTCAGTCATGAGATGTCCAATCTTGCAAAGTCCATTGCCAATTTGATAGGTTCTGGCCATCCCACCCTAAACCGAGTGTCTTCATACTATTTCGAGGCCGAAGGAAAGAATGTGAGACCATTGATTGTATTATTATTATCCAAAGCGTTATCAGCAATCCCAGTTGAGCAAAGAAACAGAATACCCATTGATTCCGAAGATGTTGCTGACCAGGCACATTTCCCTGGAACTCCCGGTGCTACCTCTGTAGCTGGTAAAAGCGTCGATGATTCCATCTCACCATTAAGAATCTTGCACGGAATAAACCCCCGAGTGATCTTGGATCCATTGTCTAAGCCGATGGATAGATTACCTCAGTTTGATTCGCTTAATGGTATCTACCCTAAACAAAGAAGGTTGGCTGAGATTGTCGAAATGATCCATACTGCTTCGCTTTTGCACGACGATGTGATTGATTTATCCGATGCTAGAAGAGGAAGACCTAGTGGGAACATTGCATTCACCAACAAGATGGCAGTTTTAGCTGGTGATTTCTTATTAGGTAGAGCCTCTGTAGCCATTGCCAGGTTGAGAAACCCTGAAGTCATTGAATTATTATCGACGACAATTGCCAATTTAGTCGAAGGGGAGTTTATGCAATTGAAAAATACCGTGATCAATTCCGATGTCGATTCAATTAACAACGATGGAGATTCCAAAACCATACCTCAAGCCACAGGTAAAGTACCTACCAAGTCACACGAATATAGTGTAGGCACACCAGAAGATTTAGACCATGTCACCAATGTCGATGCTGCGTTTGAATATTATTTACACAAGACATATCTTAAAACAGCATCCTTAATGTCGAAATCTTCCCGAGCTGCCGCCGTATTAAGTGGATCGCAAGATGTCATTATTGAAAATTGTTACCAATACGGTAGAAACTTGGGTTTATGTTTCCAAATCGTCGACGATATGTTGGATTACACATCTAGCGATGCTGCCATTGGGAAACCAAGTCAAGCTGATTTGAAATTAGGCTTAGCTACTGCACCTATCTTATTTGCCTGGAGAGAACAACCCGAATTGGGCGAGTTAATTGCCAGGAAATTTAAAGAAGATGGCGATGTTGAAATTGCTCGTAGAGCAGTGGAGAAGTATGGTGGATTAGAGAAAACGAGGGAAATGGCCCAGGAGTATTGTACCAAAGCTTTGACTAATTTACGAGCATTACCTGAATCTGATGCCAGATCGGCATTAGAATTCTTGACCAATTCAGTGTTAACAAGAACAAAATAGAAAAAGAAATAGAAAAAGAGAAAAGTTTTGTTTGATTTTCATAGATTAAATAGAGTACCATAGTCCAAACCCTCTCTGTATATATAATAAATTATTTTAACTAAATTTTTTATAAGTATATTTCTAAATAAAGAGATATAATAGTAAACGTGATTATTTTATAATATATGTTTATCTATAAAATTAATGTATTCTTATAACTTTCATCCTTATTGATCTTGGTGTTACCTTCCACTAAATTTTTTTGGTGGCGTGCATATAATCCAATTTTTTCATTGATTTTGACGCTGACATCGACAGATCTATAGATAGTTATAATCAATAGTCTAGTAAATTAACCATGTCTACTGAAGAAACCAAACCTAAGGTTGAAGAAACCTCTACCACTGCTGCTCCACAACCACCTACTGCCAATGTTTTTGGCTTATTTGGAGGTAAAAAGGAAAAGAAACCTGAAGTAGAAGATGAAGACAAAAAGGAAGATAAAAAAGAAGATAAAAAAGATGCTGAAGAAGAAACTGCTGAAGAAGAAGAAGCTGATGTTCACTTTGAACCATTAGTGCAATTGGAAAAAGTTGATGTCAAAACTAACGAAGAAGACGAAGAAGTTGTTTTCAAAGTCAGAGCCAAATTATTCAGATTCCACGGTGACACCAAAGAATGGAAAGAAAGAGGTACTGGTGATGTCAAATTCTTGAAACACAAAACCACTAACAAAACCAGAATTTTAATGAGAAGAGACAAGACTTTGAAAATCTGTGCCAACCATTTAATTAGTAAAGATTACGAGTTAAAACCAAATATTGGTTCTGACAGATCATGGGTTTATACTGTTACTGCCGATATATCTGAAGGTGAACCAGAAGCTCAAACTTTAGCTATTAGATTTGGTAATAAAGAAAATGCCGATAAATTTAAAGAGCATTTCGATGAAGCTAAATAGATCTATATAAGTAGTAGATGAATAAATAATGAAGTAATAGTAATAACGTAGAATAATAGTTAAAAAAGAAATTAGTATAGACAGCTTTTAAGATTTAGTTGATGCAACAAATGATGTATTTTGCATACTTTTCAATAGACCATCAAAGGTTAGTAAAGGTTCATTCGACTAGATATGTTGTCTTGTAGACATATATCTATCCCTCTTCCGCATTATGTAAATATAAAGTATAGGAAATTAAATATATAACATGACATGAGTATAGAATAGATTTTGAAAAATTAGTGTGTATAATGTAGAAAGAACTAAATGAATCTGGGTTAAATCATATAGTATCAGTTTGTTTTTCTAAGAGTTGCTATAGATTTGTTTATTTTTATTTTAGTTTGGTTTGAAAAATACACAACGCAGGTCTGATGAAATTGGCATCTATAGTGAGTGTATGTATGATGGCCACCACGGGGGTTGAAAATTTTCCAGATTTTTCAATAAAAGGTAAAAAAAAAAGTTAGTAAAGTTACTCCATTAAACTATATACGTTCTCTAATAGAATTCTCTCTATTATCCTTATTCTTCTTTCCTTTCTTTCCATGGTTCATTGCATGTTTAATTTGTTTTACGACAATGCGCTAAAATAATTCATACACGTGCTGCAATAAATATATACCCATTTTTACAACCCATTAAACTACAATTATTTCTCTTTAGACTAATGAAGTTTGGGAAGTATCTTGCTTCAAGAATATTGGAGTTACCTGAATACACTGGTCATTTCATTGATTATAAAGCTTTGAAAAAATTAATTAAACATTTAGCTATAGATCATTCTCACAATTCTACTAATCATGATGTTCAAAAGACGTTAAAAGAGAATAAAGCTAGTTTCTTCTTTAGAGTTGAAAGAGAACTAGAGAAAGTTAATTCGTTTTATCTTGAAAAACAGGCAAATCTAGCGGTTACCCTAGATTTATTGATTATGAAAAAGGATGAATTACTCACAAAGTCTAATGAATACCTCCACGGTTCTATAGATTCTAATAATGCTAATTTCAAAAATTCAATCACTTATATTAACTTATATCAAAATTTCAAAAAAGCACATCTGGATTTATTAAGATTACAACAATTTATTGAATTAAATGAAACGGGGTTTTCTAAAGTGGTTAAGAAGTGGGATAAACGGTCAAAGTCTCATACTAGGGAATTATTTATCCAGTCGGCAGTTTCTGTCCAACCGGTGTTTCATAAAAATGAAATTAACGAATTGAGTGATTTGGTCACCCACTCATTGTTTGAGTTGGAAAGTATTATGGATGGAGATTACTCGTCGTTGACTACTTACCATTCAAAGACCGAAGTATCGGCAGAAACAACCGACTCCCGACGGGAATCGGTAGATTCAAACTCGACTAGAAATTATTTACAAAATGGCGAGATTGATGAACTCTACTCCAGTTTCGTCAATATTGCCACTACAAAAGAACCAGACCTCACCTTGCTCGCCCGCTGGGTTGGAAAAGTCAAATCGACCAAGAATTCCCTGGCTTTAGCCGGGAAATTCAAATTCTCCAAAATATTCACATTGGCTGTGACAAATTTAAAGATTTCCGATACTTTTTTACAATCATTTTTAGAAATGATTGATTACCAGGTGGACTTTGCCTATGTCAGTGACGATTTCAACAATAACAAAACCATCCTCCACGAATGCTGCTCCATCGCTGAAACTGCGGCTCACGTAACACTCGATAATGGCGTCAAAGTGGTAAATTCAAATGATTCTATCAACCATTCGCGTACTTTTATTGTCAAACATATTATGGAAAATTTATCAAACTTACAGACATTATTGACGACCCAGGATTTTAACGGTAGGACTTGTATCCATTATGCTTCGCAAAATAACAGAATCGATCTTTTGGATTTGATACTACCAGCTTTTCCCACGGCCTCATTAGACGACTTGGACAAAGATTCCCTCAGTGCTTTGCTATTAGCCATCAAGTATGGCCATTTTGAAGTAGTCCAGAAAATGGTGCAATATGGTACTAGTATTTTCACAAAATCAGATGATTCAAGATTACAATATTTGCCAATCAATTATGCTTGTAAATACGGAAACTATCAAATATTGGAGTATCTTTTATCATGTCCAAAACCAGATGACGCATCCATCAACAGACAAGACGTCGAAGGTTTATTCCCATTACATGTCATTTCAAGATCGGGCCACTATGAATTGATTAAATTACTCATACAACATGGCGCCCAAGTAAATCAGGTCGATGGTTTCAATAAATGGACTCCCATCTTCTATGCCGCCCTGGAAGGCCATAAAAGAACAACCCAGGAATTGGTGAAACATGGTGCTAAACCAAACATTGTCGACGAAGATGGCTACAATGTTTTATATTATTGTGTCATTGAAGGCCATATTGATATTTTGAATGAGCTATTAAGTTACAAAGAAATGACGAAATCGACTTCGACATTGCTAGCTAATACAAACTCTCAGATAGCTATATCTCCCGACTTAAAACACGATGATGACCGTGTAATGTCTATATTGGAAAACGATGACACTTCAGAAGATAGTGGCAGCATCGACAAGAATGCTGATGCCATTCCTGATTTACAATTACCACCCCCAATCCTTCCATTAAGAAGATATGGTCATAATTATTTAGAACAAAAGGTTTTGATCGAATTAATCTTCCCCGACGAAAACGAGTTTATCAATATCTTCAATTCATCAACTGATTTGAAACCAGGTCGATTAACGTTGACATCTAATAATTCCGAGATTGTCCCAAGAAATATATTACTACCATTACTGGACGACACGACATCAAGCAACAACTGTGTTTTCCAAACCGACGTTGAATCATTAAACGAGTTTAGAATTGATTTTGAGATTTTCCCCAAATTTGGTACTAGGTTAATAGCAAAAACCACAGCGTTGGCATTTTCTCAGATTGATACATCTTCACCCGAGATAAATTCATTACAATTACCAATTTTCGATCTTAGATTGAAAAATATCGGAGAATTAAAGTTCAATTATCAAGTTATTTTCCCATACGCTGGATCTTTACTTGAAACTTCTAAATTTGATACATATTGGAAGTCTTCTACAAGTTTTGTGAAAAGCAACCAGACATTAAAATTGAACCCAGCTGGTGGGTTATCTCCAAATAACTTCTTATCTCCATCGACCCTTAATGGTGGGAACCAATCAAACACTAACAACCAACTTAAAGATAACGTCACATCGAACGAATCAATTTCAAGCTTAATACCATCTTCTGTGGTCACAGCAACTTCATTATCAGGAGAATATCTCCGAATAAAAATCTGTCTACTTAATGACGGAACACCTGTCGTTTGCCCTCATTGGTCTATTTCCATAACAGAAAATATTGACTTGTATTTGCCTAATCTATCATTAGCACAATTGAATTCAATTACAAATGATCTTTTCGACTACACCAGAGTCATCCATGATCTTTCAAATATGAGCATCAAGGATATCGGGTTGATCAAAAAATTATTGAGAATTATTTACTTACCCTTGGAAGTTGTCCTAGATGTTTTGAGTGCCGAAATTAATTTGAATTTGGAATTTGTGTTCCCATCCTTGTATGAATTAGAAATGTTACCTTTCATTGGAAGCATCCAACTGAATTTGAATAGGTTTATTGATTTCACACTTACAAATGTGTTCAACCATATAAGAAATCTGAAGATAAGGAATCCCACGGTTGGAAGCGGTAGGTCGATTATATTTTTATCAGCCAACTCATTGGTTTGTAAGATTCTTAATTGGAAACAACCAAACTTCCCTGTGTTTTTACTTATGAATGGGATTGCTTACAGTAGTAAGAAACATAAATTCGAGAAGAGAAGCACGAATGGTTTATTAATCGACGATATCAACAAATCTAAACAACTTGGAACAAATGGTACCCGAAATATTAAATCTAAGTTTGTTGATGAAACCGGTAGTCATCAAGAGATTACTATCAGATCTATTAAAGAAGCCGTTAGTTTCTCAATCAGTAACAATTTGATAGGTCTTATCACTTCAATACATTTGTTGGATTTGGTTCCAAAATTGATCCCATTAATCAGATCAAGGGGTTTGGTATTGGTTGCGTCAAGTGACTTTGCCGATTACGAAACCGAAGAATCAATACAGAAAGAGCTAGATGCTTACACACGAACCGAAATAAACGGTTTGAGATTTGACGATGTTTTGAGTTTTAAAGGGGATATTTCAATGTAATTATAATATATAGAATAACGTTTTCAGGTTGATAAAATAAATATCAAGCTAATGCAAATGTAGAATCTTTGAATTAAATATGTATGCATGACACGCCCAGCGTTGAATTGTTATTAGCAGCGTCGACGTCTTGGAGGAGGCGGTGGAGGAGGCGTGTTCCCATTCAGGTTTGAGCTGCTGTAAGCAGGGGTGTCTCCTCTGGAGCTGGGTGGTGGTGGTGGTGGTGCCTTTTTCTTTAAAGCTTTCTTTACCAACAGCGACACAGAATTGATCGATGATGCGGAAGAGTTCTCCTGGGCGTACATCTGCCTTCTTCTCTCCGGCACAGGTAAATTCGGTAATGGTTTCGAGTTCATGTATTCTGATGGCAAGTCTAAAATATTGCTGTCATCCGGAGATTCGACACCCTTGTTGAAATCCCCCCACTTGGTGTTTAGCGTTTGTGCATTGATTTTCAAGGTTTCAAAGTTGTCTAGGAAAAGGTTATGGTTATTAGCCGCACGGGATTCTGCAATAGTTTCTGGTTTATTGTTGTGCATCGTAGTATGTCGATGATAGTCAGCTCTATTTGAGGTTCTAACAGATGCGATTCTCGTGAATGCTGCACCAATATCTGAGATATCAGACAAGTCGGTGGAGGACTCGGCCAATGTATTAGTTGGACTAGACCGCTTTGGCTTTAACCAGCTTATACCCATACATCTCGTGGCTAACTTGACAATGACATTCTCTTGTTGTTTAATGTTGTCATTAGCCTCAGAATTCTGCGACGCCAACACCAAACTTCCCAAAACTTCCAAAATCTGATCACTTTTATAATCAATACACTCAGCCAACTGGGTATTGACTAGCAACGGATACATGACCCGTAAATAATCAATGACGAGAATTCTAGTATCATTATTAAAATCATAATCCAAGTCGTTTAGTTCCCTAATAAAAATGTCCACTAAAATCTTCAAATCATTAAGATAGACAAGATTATTGGTTTCCTTGTTGGTAAAGATTGAGTTTAAAAATTTTAGAATCAAAATCTTGATAATTTGCGATTCTTCACGATTCAAATGGTAAATGAGGAGATTGATAAACGTCACCATTCGATTGTTACTAGATCCACCATTTTCATCAATCATTAACACCTCAAAGACCCTATTCGGAATCTTACTAGTGTAAGATTTCATGAGAAACTGTTCATTGATCAACAATAACAATTTGAACTGCTCGTAAGCCACTAATTTATCTTCGTCTTCATAAGTGTCCCCATCGACATCATAGCTATGGTTAATTTTTGCAGTTAACAAATGGGAAATAATTGTCGACACCAATTTCGAATTGACCAAATCGGCGAAATCGTCATCATCAAACACCTCTCGATAATACAAGAACTCAAAGAAAATGTCACACGAGAATTTTAGCAAAACAAACGATCCAGTGGAAGCAATATTCGCAGCAATGAACTTGCCCATAGTGGGCACGAACTTGTATTTTGAAAGGGAGTCATATAATTGATTTTTATCAATCATTTCTAGTTCATTCTTTGAGTTCTTTAGTTTTAATAGTAAAAGTAGAGTGATGCAGAGGAATTCCTTTAAACATTCACTTTGGTAGTTAACGCTCTCATCTGAACTCGGTTCAGAAGAAAGGGCATCTAATAAAGTCAAAATCTTACCTATACAAAAGGGCAAATTCTTAACAAACATATTCGAAGTCAACAATTTCAAACTATAGTTTGAAATTGTCTGGTAAGTCTTATCCTCTTGCATGTACACATTATCTAGGATCTGTTTAATAAAAATGGAAAAGTTCTCATTAACTTCATTGGGATCACTAATCACCAACACTGTAGCCATGGCATCGTCCAAAGCGGATTTAGCATCCAACGTACTTTGACAATCCATACTTTTACAGTAACCAGGGAAAGAAGTATCTGGTAAAGGCGACATTCGAAACACTCTTGGGTCTTCACAACTCCATAGAGAGTTAATTGTATTTGTCATTATCTTCTATTGGATGTTAATATATATCCATACTATGAAATGTCAGTGCAAGTTTTTTGAATAATTCTA
>JAXQKE010000504.1:0-14083 GCA_037042355.1 Candida sp. Y128-05E
TAGTGGCAATTGCGGTTTGTGGGAATCCCCAATGGTTAGCCCCTTCCCAATTAGGAAGGTATTAGGCAGTACACGTCTTTTTTCATCCCAATTAATTGACTGGCTCTAAATTTCAATCTGGTTACATACAGCAATTTACACCAGCAATCTATCTAGGAATTCCACTAATCAGAATAAAACCTTGCTCGTTTAAGTAAGTATAGTATGTATACTACACAAATTCTACACCATCTACTATACTTCCTTCTTTCTCTTTTTCCTTATCTATCTATTTATCTCCTATTGTCCTAAAACTGTTTAGCTAATGGTGCAACCTCAGAAAAATATCATTTCCTAATTAGGTCTATTTCCGTTCAGATAAAGGAGATAAGTAAGTCTATGATTATGCACCCGAGTGGTTAGATAGGATATAGGAGATAATAACCAGGTTACATATCATAATACAATATCTTAGTTAAAACAAGTACTTATAGACTGGTTTATAATCGTCAACCCTGTTGGTAGTTGGTATTGCCACATATTCATTTTGTCGATAAATCTACCGGTTGCCTAGATATATGTCGTGTGACAAGCAGCATTACATTGCATTTACACTTTCAATTATACTTGACCAATAATCGTCTTCTCCTTACAAAAATAGTAAAAAAATTGCACAAATTATTAGAATTACAAAGTGGTTGAAGATTGTGCTTCAGTGTATTTCAACGATTTTGGCATTATTGGTATTTTCATAGTCAAATTAAAAGATTGTCGCTAACAAGATTCATTATTTCCACTCCATCAAATTATTATGGGATATTCCTCTCAATCTATATATATTAACATAGTCGCTATGAACTATTTGTTGTTTTTGTCTATATTAGATTTGATTTTTACATAATTATATTAGTAGCTAATGAACTTTTCATTTTGGTATACATTTAGCTCTATACATCGTAGTGAAGGGATCTTAAAAGCTCTTTTTTTGGTAACTCAGCTTTTTCTAAATATGTTGCAATTATCTCAATCTTGCCTGTAACTGTGATTTAGACTTTGATACCGAGGAATTAATTGCAGCAGATGACACAAAGGGAATTTCTGACAACTGTATCACGTCAGATAATCGATCGAACTGAAATTTCCTATAGGTGGCTAGTAGGCACCTGTTAATTTGGATATATTGATTAGTTTTGAGTTGTTCAAATGTGGTACTTTTGGATATTTTGTTGCTTTTCCTGCATACACCAAAATTGGCTGCATCCCACCACCATCTCATCAATGGAAACGGGTTTTAGAACATCTTGTAGCCTCTAGTTTCATGTCATGTTCAAACGATGGTTAAAACCATCGGTGTCCAATGAAACCACCGCCACAACTTCTTCAACCACATCTTCCCCCGATCCGTTGTTAAAATTTTCCAATCTCGACTATTCCGTTTCCCCTTCGCAATCAGGTATATCGGGGCAAGTGGAAATTTATTTAAATAAAAAACTGCAAGGTTATTATGCCGTCAAAAGTTATAACAAACGAGAGAATTTCGAAACCAAACAAGAGTTTGTGACTCGAATTTTGCACGAGTATAACATTTTACTGCATTTATACCATATCAACATCATCAAGGTATTTCATTATAAAGTATCCTTAGTGGGCAATGTCCGGCTTTTCCTCGAAGCTGGTTCTGACAATTTATACATTTTGATGAAAAAAAACAAACTTGTCCAAGTTAATGAGATTTTATGTATTTGGAAGCAAATATTGGCTGGAATCACCTATTTGCATTCCCAAGGTATTTGTCATCGTGATTTGAAGTTGCAGAATGTTGTCCTCGATTTATCTCTGGGCCATGTCAAAATAATCGATTTTGTCACTGCGTTCCAACCAAATCAGCAAGAATTCGCCGTGGGGTTGGTGGGGTCGGAAAATTATTCGTCGCCTGAACAATTTGGCCAAATCAGTTATGATGGTTTCAAAAGTGATATCTGGTCGTTGGCGATCTGTCTTTATCAACTATTGACGAGGAGACTCCCGTGGAAATCATCGAGATTCAACGATCCAGGGTACGTAGAGTACACCAAACAGAACTTTGACCCGCAAACTGTGCTTAAAATCCCCGACCTGGGCAAAGAAGTCGTAGCGCAAATGTTGAATATTAATCCTGAACTGAGAATTGATGTGGCAGGAATCGCCAAAAACCCTTGGATACAAAGTATTGACTACTGTAATGGTATTGATTCCTGCGGAATTGACCATATGAAATTGATAGAGAAAGTGAGTTAGACAAAGTGATTGTATTATTATATTAATTAAATGGGTGGAATACCTACTAAACCTCAGCCAGACTTTACATTCAATAACTTTGATAATAGTAAATGTGACACAGGTATTTGTGCACTCCTTACAATTAGCATCCCAACTACAAGTTACAAGGAGTATATCGAAACAACCATCTGATATATCAGTCGTCATTTTCAGTTGGATAAAATACTTTTCGAGACCAATGTGAAAAAGGTGGAGTATATTCTTGGAACCCAAGTCAAAGTTCAACGGTTTTAGATTTCTTTTGTTTGTCAAACTGAGTCTAAATCCGCCACGAAAATATGTGGGACCCCCACAATGCGATATGAGTCAAATAGAGAAGTCAAAAGGGTGGGAGGAAGAAGATACAAAAACGTTTATATATTCTAGAGTGTTAGAGACAATGTTATAAGTTAAGTAAATCGTGTTGTCATCCAATGTGTGACTAACATCCTAAAGACTATACTTTATTGTAGATGTAGATGTAACTAAACCTAGCTTATTACCTAGTTTACTATGATCTCTAAAAGTCATACTCTGACTCCTTCCTTCCCACTTTCTGACTCTTTTCAAAATAGAAATTGTTTACTCCGAAATTAAAATTACATCCGGTAGTGCACATAAACACACTGAAAATTCTCATATATATATACCAACTAGATCTCTCCAATAGGTATAGAACTACTACAATTAACTCAAGATGTTATCCCGTTCAATTAGATCTCCAGTTGCTAGAGTTGCTAACAGATACACTACTTCTGTTAGATCAGTCTCATCTGCCCAATTATTAGTCTCAAAACAAGTCTCAGAAGTTGATCCTGAAATGGCCCAAATCTTAAAAGATGAAAGATCCAGACAAAAACATTCCATTACTTTAATTCCAAGTGAAAACTTCACTTCCAAATCTGTTATGAACCTTTTGGGTTCGGAAATGCAAAACAAATATTCCGAAGGTTACCCTAACCAAAGATACTACGGTGGTAATGAATTCATTGATCAAGCCGAATTATTGTGTCAAAAAAGAGCTTTAGCCGCTTTCGAATTAGCTCCAGAATCTTGGGGTGTCAATGTCCAACCTTTATCTGGTGCTCCAGCTAACTTGTACGCCTACTCAGCCGTATTAGAAGTTGGTGACAGAATCATGGGTTTGGACTTACCTCATGGTGGTCATTTATCCCACGGTTACCAAACTCCAACCACAAAGATTTCTTACATCTCCAAGTATTTCCAAACCATGCCTTATCAATTAGATTTATCCACTGGTTTAATCGATTACGATGCTTTGGAAAAAAATGCCCTTTTATTTAGACCTAAGGTCATTGTTGCCGGTACCTCCGCTTACTCCCGTTTGATCGATTACAAGAGAATGAGACAAATTTGTGATAAAGTAGGTGCTTACTTACTTTCCGATATGGCCCATATCTCCGGTTTGGTTTCTGCCGGTGTCGTCCCATCTCCATTCCCTTACTCAGACATTGTCACCACCACCACCCATAAATCTTTAAGAGGTCCAAGAGGTGCCATGATCTTCTTCAGAAAGGGTATTAGAAAGACTCTTAAATCAGGTAAGGAAATTCCTTATGAATTAGAAAGCAAAATCAACTTCTCCGTTTTCCCTGCCCATCAAGGTGGTCCTCATAACCATACCATCTCGGCTTTAGCAGTTGCTTTGAAACAATGTGAAACCCCAGAATTCAAACAATACCAAAAAGATGTTGTCACCAATGCCTCCGCCTTTGCCGACGCTTTACAAGCTAGCGGATTCAAATTGGTTTCCGGTGGTACCGACAACCATTTGATCCTTATTGACTTGAACTCTAAACAGATTGATGGTGCTAGATTGGAATCAGTATTGGAAAAAGTAAACATTGCTGCCAACAAAAATACCATTCCAGGTGACAAATCAGCTTTATTCCCAAGTGGTTTAAGAGTTGGTACCCCTGCCATGACCACCAGAGGTTTCGAAGCCAAAGATTTCGAAAAAGTCGTCGATTTCATGCAAAGAGCCGTTGATCTTTCCTTGAAATTGAAAACTCAAGAATCAGGTAAATCTCCAAAAGACTTATTGGCCAGCTTCAAGAAATTGGCTGGTGAATCGAGCGAAGTCAAAGCTTTAGCTGAAGAAGTCTCCCAATGGGCCGGTGCTTTCCCAGTTCCAGGTGATATGTAGATCAATACACCCTGATAACATCAACTAAGAATATATAAACATAGGAATCCGAATCTAACCTATTATGCATTGTTTATACTTTATATTATTAAAAATATATAATTAATAGAAATTAGAAAATTAAAATGCCAACGGTAGCTATAGGAGGTACTCGACCCAAGCTAAGACGGTTCCTGGTAAAGGCGGTAGAATGTTCACATTTGCTTCATGTTATTACAATTATGCAATTACCTTATTCTATATAACATTATAAACCACAAACTCCAAAATGTGGTTATGCCACTGGTAGATTCCCATACCGTGAGATATCAAAGCCCGTAGTTTTCGAAGGTAGCAAAAAAGTTGAAGAAAATAGGCCAATATCTATATTTGTATTTCATTAATAGTTACAGGTAATACTTATTTGTATTCCATTTCTATTTGCTGGTGATCTTCCCATAAGAATCGGCGTTTGGTCGTTACCACCTACCTAAACCCCAGTGCGGGAAATTGATAATGGAAAAATTACAGTTAGAACGAATCAATGCCAGTTCTAGCCAACACACCAAAGGACACAGAGTCAGAGACCACACCAGGCTGTATCAACCACATCCGTATGTCCAACATGATCTCTTGGTCAAAACATGGGTTCATAGCTTACACTTCTAGCCATCCAAAACACAATTTACTCTTGACTTACCTTGAGAATGTCGACGGAAAAGCCTGGCAATTGGCTAAACCACAGAGAATCACAGTGGAAATAGGCAATGGTACTGTTCCCGAACTATCCTTGACTAAATGGTCGAGTCTTAGTACTGATCTAGCTGTCGCTGACATATATGGGAATTTCTTTATATTCTTAGCTGGAGTGGGGTTAATCGACCGAGATCAACTGGAAGCATCTCCAGCTAATGGGTCTACTCTGTCCCTGATAGGGAGCATTGGAACGAGCTCTGCGAGCTCGCCAGGATCTCCCAGTTACGAATTGACTAGTTACAACCATATGGAAATGATTTACCAAGATATAATATCTAACGGGCCTACTACTAATAATGGTACGTCCATAGTGATGTTTAAATGGTTGAATATAGAAAAACCGCAAATGATGAATCAGCCAGCTAACTTGGTCAAGATGAATGAGAATACGAAACAAAACGCACCAATCGCATATACCTACGGTGTCAGCCATTCGCAGCCTAGTGGGGTAACCCATCCTATACCCACCAAACAGGCTTGTCTTGCATTACGAAAAAATGGTCACATTACTCTTTATTATCAGGGTGAACATAAAGTAGAATATCACAAGACGTCAATCCAATTATGCGATGAAGCCGTTGTTTTAACGAAAGCTTCCATCGGGTTTAATAACAATAAAGAAATCATTGTATGTTTATATGATTCGCTTTCTTCAAAAATAATTACTTACTCAATCACAATTGATTGGGGTTTTTTAATTGAATCAGCTAAACGCCAGAAATCGGACCCTCATTTCCATACCCCTAAAGAAACTCAAAAACCTCCGACGCTAAATGTTAGTAAAATCCATGAAATGAAGGTCATGTCGAACTTTGTCGTCGAGGATCCTAACGACGATGTTGATGTTGATAACGATTCTATTGGACATTTGGAATCAATCGATGTCTTGACGCCAACGAACGATAAAGATTCTCAGTTGGATATTCTCGTTACCTATACTGTCGAAACTTCAGATCAAAAGAAAACTTCGAAAATTTATCAATATAGTCTAACCAACGCCCGCGATTTCATATCCGATGCCTTTGATGTCCTAGCTGCTAGGAAAAATATCGATACCTCATCGGATAATGAGAATAAAATCCAGAGCCTTACTCTACAAGGTATCCTCCACAGATCAGCCAGGGTCTTATCTATGGAACAATGTCAAATGGATCGATTTATCGTCATGTATTTCGACGATGGAAGAATCGATGTTCTCGATAGACTGACTTTGAAGTTAGCAAATGAAAAATCACTAGAAGCACCACCGCAATCAATATCTACCATTTTTGACGCCGGTTTTAATTTTCCAAGAATAGAGAATGCTAGTAACAAACTTGTCACGGTATCGCCTAATTTGACATCTATGGTCTGCATTTCTCTACAAGATGACGTGCCCCAATTACATGTTGTCGAGAAGGTTTCAGTTCTTGAGGTTACACCACAAGAGTTGTACATAACAGCAGTAGCATTCGCTTATAGACATGCCGATTCATGTTATTCAAATTCATGCTCTGATGATCTAATCGTGCTTATCCGAACCGAAATCAAACGAATAACAAGTCAACTTCATAAAATAGAAAATGAAAATGTTAAGAACCAAGGTTTAGTTATAAATAGATTCATTGGAACCATTTTATCCGAATCTCATAGGGCTATAAACTTCCACTTGGATGCATTCAGCAAAGAATCAGTCGATAAGTTGTTATCAAACCCTCCTTTGCAAAAATTGCTCTCGCTACAATTAAGTTTGGGGGAGCTTCAAGATAATAACCATGTAATATCTGACATTGCTTGGATTGTTTTGAATCTCAGAAGTACTAGTTTTGGTATCATGTTCCTGTTGTCTAGTATAATTCGACAAATGTCGAAAAAGAAGGCCACACAAGATAGTTTACAAGACTCAATAGCAAGAGCCGAGTGTATAATGTCATTGATTGGGAATGTGAAATGGTTCATAGACTTGATGACATATATCTATCAGGAATTATTTCAATTGTCATATTATCTTCAGGACCCTACTAATAGTCTTTTGAACCTACAAAATTCGATTGCTTTGCCGATCATCTTGAGTAAAGTACCAAGATTATTTCTCATGTACGCTTTATCTTCAATTGGGAAAACAAATGAAATACTAAAAAAACTCCACAAAGATCTCACAGATTCCAATAAATTGTTTACCCCCATGAAAGAAGCATTAAACCGTTATTTCACGATTTATAACCAAGCTCCATCTACGTTGAACTCGTTCGAGAGTTATTTAAGAGAATGTGACGCATATATTACTAAAGAATTAGCTAGCAAACTTGCTGGTAAAAGTGGCGGCGAATCATTAAAATTGGAACAAAAGTTAGTGTGCCAAGGTGAGTTAACTGAAGAAATGCAACAGGTGGCACGAGTATTAATCAATCGTCATTCATTAAACTTGGCGCAACATACCAAAGTTTCAGAATTATTCTTTTATAATGTCGACTGGTTGGCTATAGGGATAAATAACCACAATAAAACGATGGATTGTCTGGTTGATGAAAATACAGTTATGTATAGATATCCAAATCTTCGAGATGCTAGCACACCCAGGTTAAATTATAGCGAAAATGAATGCATTGATGCATTAAGGAAAATAGTCATCAGTGTCTCAGGGGGCAAGTCAAAGGGTGGAAAATTAAGGAAATGTACTCGTTGTCGTTCAGTATCATTGGTAACAGATCCGATTGTTTTCGATACTCCTAATTCAATAGGATTATGGACAATGGTTTTCCAACGAACATGTATTTGTGGTAATTCTTGGGTAAATAATTGTAATTAATTAACTCATGTGTATAGCTAAGACATTAAACATTCACTCTGTACTTGGAGCTTTGCCATTTTCCATAGTGTGGCTTGTAACCGAGGTTCTTGCTGATTTACTAAGCTGTGATTCCTCTTCTTTGTAAGCACCATCGACCAATTCTTGTTCCTTTTCTGATTCTTTTTGTTGCTTTTCGTCAATTTTCTTTGCAACCAATTTCAATACAGGTGGTAACAACATATTTGTACCAATAATCCAAGCTGCCAAGATCCCGATATTTTTACCAACATTCCCTTTCCAGGCATTGAAATAAGCTACTTGGAACAATTCATATGAAGCTCTCGCCGGAGCACCATAGCCATACCGATAGAAAACTGGACATAAGACAATGGGGGAAATAATCGGGGTGACATTAAGAATAGCCACAAACAACATGACGAACCCGATTAATTGTTGCTTATACCCAGCAATGAGTAATACCAAGATTTCAATCAAACTACCCAATGAAGACATCGTTAAAAGAGCAAACATCCAAATAACCAAGAATCCCAGATCTCCAAATGCCTCAGTATATGGTAAACCAAATGCGGTATTCAACACGATAAACCCCAAAGAAATTACGAGATAAGCCATTTGCGCAATAACCATTCTTGTCAAAACATATCTGAACCCCGTAATTCTAGTAGCAAGATAGGCGTGAACTTTCAACGTGAATAAGAATTGGAAAAAGGCAAAAATGACCAAGTAGATTATCCCCAATTGGAACGGAGCTTGGTAGAGTTGATTATCTACTGGGATTCTATCATGGAACCACCAAGTAGGCATTTCGGTTAACAAGGAAGGTGAATTATCCCATACCTGGTTTAACTGGGTTGAAGTTAAACTGGATTGAATGTTGTAGGTCATATTTGACTGTGGGTAAAAATTGAAGTACACTCGATTGATACTTTGCAAGATGGTTACAATGTATTTGGAAATGGCATTATAATCCTGACCAGTTTCATAAACAATTTCTAGGAAGGATTCACTAGTGGAAAAATCGGAGGAACTTGTTTGCAAAGCTTGATACCAATCTAAAGTGGAATTTTCATGAATATAGAAAGCGGCCCAATACTTATATTCATGGATCAAGCGATAAACCTCCTCAGTAATGGTATTACTATTTTGCTGAGCCAGTTCCAGGATCTTTTGGTAATCCCAAATATCATAGTTACCCAAAGTTTGCACTGTAGGGACCTGTTCAAAGAAGCCTTGAATTGTGGCACCCACAATTGAAGGTAATTCCCCTACTGCTTGATCAGCATTGATAACGACAAAATTCAAATCCTTGTAGCGTCCTTCTCTATGATAGAACGATCCCCAATATATAGATAATGCAGCAGCGAACCCGCACACCAACCAGAAGTAGTTCGAAGCAAAAGTAGCATAGACAATTGCTCTCGATTCTTTGAATTCGTCATCCCAAAACCCAAACTTTTTCTTTGATTTTGTTGAAGCACTTGTACCAATCTTGTTCAATGAGGATGTTATCTCAGTGTCTTCTTCATACTTCTCGGCATCGGGTACCGTCTTTTTAGATAAAGATTTCGCAATTTGAGCACCACCATACAAGTCTTCGGGTTGAAATTCATTTTCTTGTTCCAAAAAGGTCTCTGCCTTTCTCTGCTCTGGACCTTCATACTCACTATCTATACTCTTTGTTGAGAAGTAATTGGATGTTGCTGAGGAAAATCTCCTAACAATACTCTTTCGAGGCTGTTTTTGACTGTCAGAAAGTGCAACTGGTGCATCTGGATTCCACTGTTGAATGGAATCAGTGGATCCTATACTATCAATAGAACTGTTATCGTCCATCTCTCTTAAGCTTCCAAGGGTCTTTAAATACGCAGTCTTTATTTAGATTTGTTCTCCACAGGGACGCACAGATAATTTAATTTAGAACATGCGGCTGATCCTTAAAAACTATATCAACTCTAAGTTGAAGAAGCACTGATAACACAGGTTGAAACATGTCTAACATGTCTAACAAGTCACTGACATCGTTATCATCAGACATAGTCGAAGAGTATGTTCCAGGTGATGAGGCAAGACGTGAGTCAGCCGAACATAAACAACGAGTGTTGAGTGTGATCAGTAGTAGGGATGTGATACCAGAAGCTTATATCGATGAACGACAGAGTGCTAGACACAAAGCAATGGACGAGAAGGTGGAACAGAAGGTGAAGGAGGAGAAACCAGATGCATGGTCCAGGGTTCAAGCATTTATCAAGAGACGTAAAATCATCTCGGTATTGATGCAGTCATACGTTTCTCTATTCTTGATTTTCTTAGCAGTATTGTCGTTATATTGGGCTACCTTCTATAGAAGGGAAACTAGATATAGGAATATGAAGATTTTGGTGGTGAATGAGGATGATTCATTCATGACCTCTGATGGTCAACCACAGGCTGGATTGATAGGTAGTACATTCGTCGATATGGTGACAAATAACCAGACACTTAACACTTTGGCTGGATGGACAATTGTTCCAATTGCCCAATTCCAACAGCAAGCACAAGCCAATAATCGATCAGTCGCTGATGAAATCAAATACTTGGTTCACTTACAACAGTATTGGTCGGGGTTTCAGATTCAGCCAAATAGTACTCAATTGATTTATAATATGTTAGCAACTGCTAATTCCACCGTAGCTGAATCGGGGGCTATTTTCAAATTATTGTCAGTATTTTACGAATCAGGTCGGCATTATTCTGCTTTAGGCCAATATCTCACCCGGCATCTAGACATTGCTGAACAAACCTGGATCAGTGACTATGTTACTCCCAATATTTATAATGTATTGACTTCAAGTTTGAATTCAACCCAAAAAACCAACTTGTTTGCATCACCAGCAGCTTCAACGTGCTTGTCTACTTTACCAATTTTTAATTTTGTTGACCAAAGGCCAGCTGCAAGTACAGTAATGTTGGGTCCTTCCGAATTGGGGTTGCTTTACGCCCAAGTCTTCTCGTTCCACCAATTCAACTTTTCCATTGAAATCTTTCAAACGTTAAGAGCAAATTTAAGGTACAAATCTTATGTCGCTTGTCGAATCCTAGCTTCACAATTGAATTGCTTGGTTTTAGCTTTAACTTATTGTTTAATCACTTTGGCTTTCCAAGTTCCGACAGATGTGGCATTTGGTAAATCGGGGTTTCTCGTATTTTGGATGTTTATGTATCTTTATATGGCTGCTAGCGCTGGTATCAATGAAATTGTGTTGTCAGTGATCCTTGCATACGACCAAAAACTTTTAATTGCTCCTTGGATGATTGTCAATCTTATTGTGAACATGTCACCCGCATTTGCCCCCTTTGATTTGCTACCATTAGTATTTAGATATGGTTATGCAATGCCAATGTACTGTGTTCACGAAATTTTGAAAGTGGTATTCTTTGATACTTGGAAAGGCCACCTAGGTCAGAATATTGGAATACTAGTTGCTTGGATAATAGTAACCAATATCATTGTTGTGTATAATATCAATTGGGCCACCAGAAGAGCCCAAAGAAAAGCTAGAATGGAATTATTTGAAAAGGAAAAACAATTGAAGAAGGAAGAGATTAGGGAAAAGATAGATGAAAGAAGGGGAATACACGGAGACAATGAAGCCGAATCCTCAGTAGAGAATTAATTTGTTTAGCTTGTAGAAATGCTTTATATCGGGACATTGTACAATAGACGGTAACCAATTGGATCATAGCATTTATAAAATATTAATAATATAAAAGAATCATTGATGTAAATCATGTAGATACGGGATAATATTCCTGCGACAACAGACCCTTAATTGTTTAAATATCTGTTCCTTATCCTTCACCTTGTTTCATCAATAGAATGCATCAATGTGATCCCAAAACATTGTTCCATGCATAATCAAGATCATAGTGATTTCGGAAATGTCTTTATTCGTCCAGTTGACTCTATTGTTCAGTGATCTCATGTTACTTTTACATAGTTCCATCAAGAATATCAACTTGAGGTACCATATCCTTAAACGATTTACCATATTTCAAAAGATTCAACTGCTTTTGTAAATCGGTTTTCCAAAACTCCAATTCTTTAGATAAATTTGAATCGGGAAGCAATAGGTTTTCCAAAATTTCCACTTGTAATTTATATAAATCATTATTCGAGATTGCGGTGTTAAGAAGTTTGGTAGTGATGATTATGGGTAAATCATTGAATAAATACCTTTTGCTGTGGGTATATCGTGAAAAAGTGACAAGAATTTGATATAGCCTATCTAGGGATAAATCAGATAAAGTTGTTGAGTCAAAGTATTCGATTTTCAATTGATCAAAGAAATCAGGGGAAGCAATAAGATTTAATAATATTGGGAAATACTTTTCGTTTGTTAACAAAGGTAAATCATGTAAAACTTGTGAGTAAATATCCGGCGATACTTCAAACAATACCTCGGGGTTGAATGTAGATAATAATTTCATTGTAGGGCCAGTCAAGTTGTCCTTTAATTTTGTCAAATTAAAAATGTCATACTTGATAACCAAGTTTTTGACAAATTCGTCATGGTTTGTGTAGGATAATTTCGATAACAAATCGATACATTGCGGGGTGAACTGTTCATAATCATCCAAAAACACGTCAATTGACAGTTTCAACTCGGGAAAAACCTTGGTGTCAATCAATTCTAGGTAAAAGTCCAGCAATAAGATTATAAACAAGTCATCATCGAAAAATTTATTAATAAGAGGCTGATCAACAAGGTATAATTTGGGGAAATTAGCCGGTATTTGGGGTAATATTAGTAAAATATATTGGAACAACCTTATAATCTTTGTAGAATCATCCCCCAATCGTACTCGTGTATACACATCAATCAATGGTGCAGTGAACAATTTACGAGATAAATCAGGCAAATTAACAATTTGTTTAACCAAAATCTCCAATTGATTAATTGTGGCGATATCTTCTGCCGTGAAATATTGTTCAACCATCAATTCGACGAGTTGATTAGTTTGTAAGAACTCGATTAAATCTTGATCGTGTAAATGGCCAGTAATAATCTGCAAACATACCAACGAAGCCATTGAATCCGGCTGATTCAAACTGTCAATAATAAACAGCTGGGGGTACACCTCTAAAATCTCGTGGAAAGTACAATCTTGCAATACTTTGGCTAACAATGCCAATAATAAATGGTCGGGATCAACCAATTCATAATCAGATTGGTATAAAATAGAATTAATCAACGGCAAAATCGACGGATCCAACTCAGCAGCATACCTGTCGACTATTCTAGCATCCACCAGTGTCCCTGAGCTCACTAACTGGAGGTGTTGTTTAAGATCGTCCATATTGTCAATTTGCAACAGATTGAACCCTGAGGTAAAAAACGCCACCACCAAAAAATCACACCCACGTAAAACTTACAAAGATACGAGGAAATAAGGATACAAGGAAGCGAATATACACCTATCTCTCTATGTAAACTACACTAACCATCACGTCACCTACATTTTATTTTTTAACAAAACCACCTCTTAACAGAGACTCTATCACTTAGACATCACCACCACGAGGCTAAAGATGCATCACTACATATACAGCTACGAATACCAACCACAACCAACCAAACACGTTAACTGACGCAAGACCAAGCTGCTAGCCGACTCCCTCGACATTGTTCCTTGCACCTCGTTTCCTCCACCAGCCGCCTCGTAACTTTAAATAAAAAAGTTTGTAGAGATATCAGGGGAGATCGGCTATTTGATGGAGACACTAGCGACCAGGGTGTGTAGCGCCACCATGCCATTGTGTAACAATGGTTGATCATAAAATCCAGTAGACAATGGAGTATGAGGAGGAGAGTAGGTTTGAAAATCAAGGTTGTCAACTAGTTTCTGCACAAGGTGGAGAGATACATGAAGAGGAATCATAAGATGTTGAAGGTGAAGGTGAAAGTATTTGGAAGTACTCACTAAGAGAAAAAAGTAGTCAAAGAAAGAGATGATATAGATAGGTAGCAGATAACAACGAGTGCGAACCAATAGATTTTTTTACCAAAGACAGTTAAAGATAAAGATTTCTATTGTAACGCGTGTTGTAACAAGTGAAAATTTAAACGAAATTA
>JAXQKE010000505.1:0-14073 GCA_037042355.1 Candida sp. Y128-05E
AAAACGACATTTGATTTATTTGATAATGTCAATCCGCATAATGCGACATTGGACCAGGGCTTTGGTTTTGGTAATAGCAATAGTTTTCCTGGTATAGTTGATACTACCTATGATTTAGATATTGATATACCCATACCCAGACGTACGTCTAGTGATATATGGAAATCTTCGGCTTCTTCTTCTTCAACATCCCCCTGGAAAGTTCCCACATTCTCCCCCTTCCAAACAACCCCCTTTTCTCCCGCAACCACAACTTCCACATTCGATGATGAATTATTACAAGATTATGTTCCTGGGAACCTATCTGACGTTGTGTTGTCTAAAAGTGATTACCAACGAAGAGACAGTAGAAGTCAATCGGGTACATTGTTGGTAAGACCAAACTTTGATGGCTGGAGAAAAGGCGATGAAGTGTTTATGATGGAGTAAACCCTTGGTTTTTGAAAGATTGATATATATTAAAGGTTGGACTGGAAATACAGTAATAATATTTATTAAGTTAGAACTTGGTTCTAGAGAGTACAAGAGGCAGACCAAACAGGGATATCAGTGTTAAACTACCCTGATGTATGATTTGCTATCCAAGCTTTGGTTCGGGGTTGTTCTGATTGACACATGGGACATTTTCAGGTATTTCTATTGTATAGATTACTGAGTTAGTGTATGAAATCAGAATAATTATGGTGTTTATTACCGTGGCTAGTACTATATCAATTCGTTTCAAGGTTTGATATATTAAAGACATGTCATGATTTCGATTTATTGTGGGAACTATATTCTTACAATCATTATCTTCTATTCTTTTTATTTTTGTTTAAAAAAATTGATTTTAAAAATATTTATGAACTGGTGTTACGGTTAAAAGTTGTTTTTGGTGATAAAAGTGTAGATGTTTGTTTAGGATGCTGAGATTAATATAATAATAATACTATGATACTTTGTAAACAGTAAAAATACAGGTAATACTACTTCTATTTATCGTATTATATACATCTATTTACATTATATACATTCTTATTTCAACTGTTTTGGGTTTGCTCTATATAAATCGGAACAAGTTTTTGCAAGGGCGGCCATAAGTCTAGGGTTAACAGTAGTCATTTCCGGTTGAACTTTTCTGATATGGTCCGATTCGAATAAACTCCCTACTAATTTCAAATCATCTTTGAAAGGGTCTAAGGAGTAGACCAAGTTGTCTTCAACAATACGTTCGTTAATTTTATCTTCATTATTTTGAGTAACAGTAATCTTTTGTTTAGTCTTTATTTTCATAATGAATTGGACATAAACGGTTAAATCATCTTTATCGGGCAATGCATTGAATGAAACGATTTTGGGGTTGTTTTCAATATTAACTAATTCCCATTGAATTTTTGATCCCATGGGGAATGATTCTGCACGTTCAGTTAAACTTTGAATGACATCTACACCTGCGACATCACTTAATTGTTTGTATATGTAATCTTTTCTTTCAGCAAGACGTTTGTTACATGCAGCAGCAAATACTTTATTAATTCTAACAAACCCTTCCACACCTGTTTCTTTCCAATCATTAAATCTTAATTTCAACTTAGTTTCACGTTTATACTTGGTGATTGAATAAGTATTTATGGCAAACATCCCTAATCTTCTCCATACCAATCTTGGCCATGACAGAATAGGACTGACTGAGAATCTAGGTGGAATATAGAAATCTGCCATCACACCAATATTCTTTACTGGTACTTGTGAGATATCACCTTCTGGTTCTGTCTTTTTCTTAGATTTATCTTTTTGAGTAGCATATGTTCTAGTAAGTGATGCATTTAAGAACACTTTACTATACCCAACAGTACCTACCTGTCTACCAATTCCTCTAGCTAGCATTATTTACGGTTGATTTCCTACAGTGAAAGAGTTGAAAATTTGAAAATATTGGTAAAACCGCATCACGTGAAATATATCATGTGCTCTCATCTTGTAATTTTTTTAAGACTATAGATGATTGATTGATATAGATAGATTAGAAGCTATTTACTAGAATGCCATCTAAACAGAAGACTGGGAAACAAAAGTTAGCTCCAGAGAAGGAGAGGTTTTTACAATGTTGTGGTGATATTTCTTTGGAATTGGTTGCTTCATTAAAATCTTCTAAAGATATCAATTTAAATGGGGTTGTCATTAGAAATGCAAAGAAATATAAGTTAAAACAACAACCTAGATTGACTGATATTATATCTTCAATCCCTGATCAATACAAGAAATACTTGTTACCTAAATTAAAGGCTAAACCAGTCAGAACAGCATCCGGTATTGCTGTTGTTGCTGTGATGTGTAAACCTCATCGATGTCCTCATATTGCTTACACTGGTAATATCTGTGTATACTGTCCCGGTGGTCCAGATTCTGATTTTGAATACAGTACTCAATCATACACCGGTTACGAACCAACATCTATGAGAGCTATTAGAGCAAGATACGACCCATACGAACAAGCAAGAGGTAGAGTTGAACAGTTAAGACAGTTAGGTCATTCTATCGATAAAGTCGAGTATATCATCATGGGTGGTACTTTCATGTCTTTACCTATAGATTATCGTGAAAGTTTCATCACATCATTACACAATGCTTTGACTGGTTACAATGGTAATGACATTGATGAAGCTATCAAGTATTCCCAGCAATCGCAAACTAAATGTGTGGGGATCACCATTGAAACTCGACCGGATTATTGTACTGAGACCCATTTAGACGATATGTTGAAATATGGGTGTACTAGATTGGAAGTCGGGGTGCAATCGGTTTATGAAGATGTTGCCAGAGATACTAACAGAGGTCATACTGTTAAAGCAGTATGTGAAACTTTCGCCGTGGCTAAAGATGCCGGTTATAAAGTCGTCAGTCATATGATGCCTGATTTACCTAATGTCGGTATGGAGAGAGATTTGGAACAATTCAAAGAATATTTCGAAAATCCCGAATTCAGAACCGATGGTTTGAAATTATACCCCACCTTGGTTATTAGAGGTACTGGTCTTTATGAATTATGGAAGAAGGGGTTGTACAAATCTTACAATGCCAATGCTTTGATTGATTTAGTTGCACGTATTATGGCGTTAGTCCCCCCTTGGACCCGTATTTATCGTGTTCAAAGAGATATTCCTATGCCTTTGGTCACTTCTGGTGTTGAAAATGGTAATTTAAGAGAATTGGCCTTAGCAAGAATGAAAGATTTCGGTACCACCTGTAGAGATGTTAGAACAAGAGAAGTGGGGATTCAAGAAGTTCATCATAAAGTTATACCCGATCAAGTCGAATTTATTAGACGTGATTACTATGCCAATGGTGGTTGGGAAACATTCTTATCTTATGAAGATCCAAAACAAGATATTTTAATTGGTTTATTAAGATTGCGTAAAGCTTCCAAGAAATATACTTACAGAAAAGAATTCACAAGTCAGCCAACTTCCATTGTTAGAGAATTACATGTTTACGGTTCGGTTGTGCCTTTACATTCTCGTGATCCTAGAAAATTCCAACATCAAGGGTTTGGTACTTTATTGATGGAAGAAGCTTCAAGAATTGCAAAGGAAGAACACGGGTCATCCAAAATCAGTGTTATTTCTGGTGTCGGTGTAAGAAATTATTATGCTAAATTAGGATATTATTTAGATGGTCCATTTATGTCAAAAGATTTGGATCAAGATGATTACTAAAATTCATGAACGTTATTGCATATATATAAATAATTTAATACGATTGTTTTTATAAGTTTTTTATTTGTAATCTACAATTTTATCTAACTATTGTAATGTTTATTAGTACAAACCGTTTAATGTACAATATAAAAACGAGTGCATGGGTAATATTTATAGTGTATCCGATGAAATATATTACCATGTACTCATCTTTACCTTAATCCCAGGGTCCGTGTGGAAAGTGATGATGGTGGAGTTGGTAAACTATCTATTAGCGAAACTTGAATTGGCATTAGAGTTTCTCGTAAGTCTTGTTCTATGCAATGCTGGAGGTCTAACCTTCTTCTTCAATAAGTCTTTAACATTTTCAATATTTTCGGGTACTTTACCCATTGGATTAGCCACAGGGATAGTTGATTTCCCACTATCAGATCTTGAAACACCCAAGGTTGCACTTTCTTCAGTAAGTTCTTTCAATCGTTGAGTAACTTGCTCAGCTACGTGAGGCTCAGTTCCACGATATTTCAATAACCATGGGTTTTTTAATAATGACGAGTATGTAGGCCTTGAATCGGGGTTTTTATTCAAGCAAGATTTCACAAACATTTGAGCTTCTTTCGAGAATCTTGTCTGATCCAATCTTGGAGGTTCACCATCGACAATAGCACTCAACTGAGAGAAAATGTTATCGTAAGTTTCTGGAGGGTAAGGATAATGTCCACAAGCAACTTCAAGAATAGTTAAACCCAACGACCAAACATCTGATTGTACTGAATAAGTGGAATCATTTGGGTTTGACGTCTTGATTCTTTCTGGGGCCATATAGGATTGGCAACCAATATTAGTTTTGGCTAATGACGCCACTAAATTTCCCGAAACACCGAAATCACACAATTTGACTTTACCATTAGTATTGACTAAAATATTTGTTGGTTTGACATCACGATGAATGATGTTATGTTCATCTTTTAATTCTTTTAAACCTCGAATAACACATTCTGATATATAAGCTAAGGATTGTTCCAATTCGACTCCATGAGATTTTCCATAAATTTTATCCAACGAGCCACCATCCATATACTCCATACACATATATACAGCACCTTCGGAGAAGAAGGCACCATAAAAATCAACAATATAAGGCGAGTTACATTTATGCAAAATATCCAATTCCATAAGAATTTGGGTGAATTTGGTTTCATCCAATTCCAAACGAACTTCCTTCATGGCCATGATAATGTTTGTTGGTTTATGTTTTACTTTCATTACCGAACCATAATTTCCTCTACCGAGTTCATCAATGATTTCTAATTCATCCATAGAGATCCTGAACGAATGACCCGAGGAGAAATCAACACCTTTTGAATGTAATGAAGCTTTACCGGAGAATTTTAGTTCACCCTTTTTGATATCGATATATTGTGAATAATTAGCAAACATTCCCGGCAATTGCGGTGCTTCTTCTTTGGGGGAATTCAACACTGGAGTTTTCTCTCCGGCTGAATCATTTAAATTCAATTTGAAATTAGGTTTTTTACGATCGGAAAATCGTCTAGATAACTCATTATTTCTTTGACCATTTACTCCCGGTAGCGGTTCTGACTGAATATCTTGGGGCAGCGCTGGAGCCGTGATATCGGCGACATTCAATTTCATGCCTCGTCTTTGTGATAAACTTGGTTTTTTCTTGATTTCTACATTCAAGTTTTGGATCGAGTTTGAAGTGGGTAAGGTTGGTAAACTTGGTAATGGCGGTAACGGCGGTAACGGCGGTAAAGGTTTGTCGAGTTGGGATGAATCAAGATTTGTATTCAAACAGAGGGTACTATTGTTATTTCCGGGAATATTTCTTTCACTATCATTGCTGGGGGTATTATTAGTATTATCATTATTATAATGCTTGTTTCTATCATTATTTCTATCATTACTTTCATGTAAACTTGAGGATCGACTGATACTATTCTGGGATTGTCCCATTCGTTTATTTTGAAACGCCAATACCCTTGCTTGTAGGTCTGGCTGCAATGCTGGGGGAGACATTGGACTTCTAAAATTTGGAGATGAAGATAATGGCGTATTTCTGGGAGATGAAGACAGGGGAGGGGATTCTGACGTATTATTTAAGGATAGGTTTTTAAAACTGTCTATTTCTCGAGACATGACAACTAAATATACACTAATGATTGACTATAACCCATCTATTAGCACCTAATTGTCAGCTAGTGATAATATGTCAACGCAAAAATCTTTGATTATTTGGTGGTGGTGCATATAGAGAGAAATTACACAAAGCAGACAGGAATTTTAATTCCAAATAATTGAAATTTGATAATTCCAGGAAAGGATGGTGAAGTAGATAAGACATATACTACTTACTCCCTCTATCTACTATCATCTCCTTTCTTTTCTTTCCCTTTTCTGTAATTTTATTTTTATTATTCATCTTTTTGGGGTTGTTGCGTCTTTCTGGTGCATTGCCCTGGGAGTGAATTTTCAACCATGCTAGTTATATCGTATACAATCTTAATCTGGTTTTAAGTCAGATTCTTACCAGATCAGTCATGTTACATATCTGCACTAATTGTTCGCATTCTTTTTCCTGCTCGTTTCACTCGGTTCCTGAAAGGGGATGGGCTTATCGGATTAATTATAAGCCTTGATTTTATTGTTCATTGTTCTGATTTTTATTATTTTTCATAATTATTATCTACAGTAAGCACTTGGAATTCTATGGTGCAATCGAATGGTGTGAACTGTGGCTGCATGTGAATAGATTACAAATAGATGTATGTATTTCCTGGATCTCCTGGATCAACTCAAAGGATCATTTATCACCATTTTCAATGGTGTCCGCTTTTGATTAATAATGATCATCGTAGTATGTGGTTGTAAGTTGTCATGTGAACCCTGACTCGTATTGTACACACTTGGAATGATTGGTGCATGTTACTGTAAGCCTGTTTCATGGGGTTTGAAGTCACTCGATGTTATTGGTTGCTCTTGCATCGATAGTAGATGAAATAGTCATTGATAAATGAAATATTTATGTTGTAGAATTTCTTGGGATTTCACTTGAGGCATGCCGAGAGGATTTGTTGAAGCAAGTGACTAGTTAGGCTTGAAACGAGAATGTTAGAAAGATATCCCGGAAGACTACTTTTAGGTTAATACATGATTACTATTGGGGTGAAAATACACCAACACTATTATATTTAAATTTTTGTTTTTCTGATATATCGTAGTAATATTAAATTGATTCCTATTCTTTTTGGACTAGGTTCACACGTGTGATATACATTTCTTCTCTAGTTTCGTCAACATAGGTTTTCCAGTTGATATAATCGATTGATGTAATTTTGCAACCGTCGTGCGCTTACCAAATTTCTATCATAGTGATTCAAAGTGCTGCCAGATTTATTCACACAATTACTACGAACCGCATTAACGAAATATCAATCTATGGATGATGAATTCAATCAATTGACAATCCAAATCAATGACTTTGATTCATATCAAGCAACCCCAACAAAATTGGATGCGTTTTATTCGCATTTATCACAAGTCCCCATCATTCGTATTTATGGTTCATTATCATTGAAGCTCGCTAAAAAAGAAGTTTATAACGTATTGATTCATGTTCATAATGTATTCCCGTACTTTTATATTGATTGTTTTGATTCCCAGCCTCTGGAAACCCATATCCATGATCTTGTGAATTATTTAGAATCAAAATTGAGATCAAAGAATCAAGACGAGAAGGCCAGCGGCAGAAGGTTCATTGCTTCTGTCTCTGTATGTCAGGCGGTCCCGATATATGGCTACCAAGTGGGTAATAAATTATACTATAAAATATCTTGTGTTTCAAACAATTACAAAACTCAATTGATTAAATTGTTTCAAAATAATCAAATCATTATTAGTAAAAATTCTCGTTTCCAAGTATTTGAAGGTCATTTGCCGTATTTATCGCAATTTCTATTTGATTTCAACTTGTTTGGTTGTGGTTGGTTGGATATAAAAAATGATGTGGGATTGTACTTCAGAAATCCCATTTTCGCTAATAACGAAAAACATGATAGTCTTGTCAATTACCTTTCAAACTATATCAGACCAGATAATGTCGTCAGTTTCCCCCGGATCGGTAAGTCTTTATTAGAAATTGATATAAGTACCAATTTGATCCTCAATCGAAATCGACTCACCCCTCGTTATTTACATAATGATTTCCTAGAGTATAATAATTTTGTCAAGTCGAATCAAATTTCTCAACAAATATACTTAAATTCTTTAAATCATATATATCAAGATTTGCAATTTCAATGTAAATCAAGAAATTCTGATTTTGCCCATATTGCTAAACTGTCGAACAATTATGGTATGGGTAAAACAACATGGTCGAACCAACAGGAACTAGACGAATTGTTATCGTATGTTATTAAATTAAACAAAACAACTAACTTGGATATCAATGTTTATGCTAAAAAATATATAACTTCTAAAACGGAAAAATTCGAGCAAATCCCCACAAGTTTTGATTTGGTCGATATTGAAAAGAAATCATCCTTCCATCAATTCAAGTTGGTGTTTGGTTCCGATTTGGTCAAATGGAGAAATTACCATAGTTTGTTTAACCATGGATCTTTCGATCTCACAGAGCTGGATATAAGTCTAGACAAGCCGAGCAGTCATGAACCCACCAAGATTAATAGTCACGAATTAGTCAAACCAAAGAACAGCAGCATTACTCAACTGATGCTTGAGATTGAGTTTAGTGATTTTAGTGAGGCCGCAACAAATGAAACTAACGATGACCATAACAACCATGGAATTAATGTCGATAATGTAACTGATACGGACGATATTGAAAACTCGGACGAATCGTTTTTTGATGACATAGAAGAAGAGGTTGGCGAACAATCCAATGAACATGCGAATGAAATAGTCGATGAACATTGTGGCGATGATAATGGTTTAGTAGAAGAAAGATCGATAGATTCAGACAATGATATGTTTTCGGAAGTTTCTGACTTTAATGAAACTCAAGTTGAAGCTTTGGATTCCAAAATTGCAGGGGAGATTACCCAGAAGCGTTCTCAAATTTTGGAAAACCGATCAACTCAGAATTTATTACAAATTCCCAGTTCTTTCATTGAAGAATCCGGGTTTTCTCAGAGTGCATCTTCAATTGGATTGAATTATGCGAGTGGCAATAATAATTGTTCATATGAAATCAAGGCACCAGATAATCTTCAAAAAGATACAATAATACAGGATCTTGAAGATGCTGGGAAATTGCAAATTGAGTATCAAGTTCCATTTTATGATAAAAGTTCTGATGTCCCAAGAAAACCGTTCATCTTTGCTAATCAGAAGATAGTTTTACCTTTAGTTAATGAAGAACAATTGGAAAATTTGGAAATGACCGATTTGATTTTGAAAACGATAAAGGATCCAGTTTACAAATCAGAAAAATCTACTAGTGAAACCCACAAATGGAAATATACCGTGGAACCCCCTCTGAAGGAGGATATTCGACATTATCTTATACACGAAGAGTCCAGAGCCAAATTCAAAATGATGAAATTCACCTCTCAAATTGAACCAGGTATCACCCAAGGACAAAGTTATAAATGTTCATATAATTCTGAAAAGATGCCTCGAAAAGAAGATGGGTATAACCATTTGACCAACTTCCACTTAGAATTGCATTGCAATTCCACTTTGAAAGATGTAAATCCAGATCCAGAAAAAGACCCTATTAATATTATATTCTATAATTTCGATGATGCCAACATGATGTTTGAGAACCAACCTAATACTTCTGGTATATTGATGGTAACAAGCAAATTATTTAATCCGGAAATATTGCAAAAATTAAGAAGCTTCTTACCTAATAATATGCCAATCGAATATTTTGACACTGAGACTTTGATGGTTGATAAGATAGTTGAATTAGTGGATGCTTTCGACCCCGATATTCTATCCGGGTATGAGATAATTGCTAATTCTTGGGGATATTTAATGGAAAGATTCAGGTCGGTCTACGATATAAATTTGTTAGCAAGTTTTAGTAGAGGTAATTTCAAAAGTAATGGAAAGTTAGGGGACCGTTGGGGTTACACTCACACTTCAAATATTAAACTCAATGGAAGGCATATAATCAATATATGGAGAATCCTACGTTCTGATCTAACATTAACTAATTACTCCTTAGAGAATGTTTCGTATCATTTGCTTCATCAATCGTTACCAAAATATCTGAACTATGATCTCTCAAAATGGATACTGAGCAATAACTTTCCGAGCATGCTTTTAGCTTTGAAATATTATATTAGAAGGATTGATCTAATATTGAAAATTATTGAGGTTCAAGAACTAATCACGAAGAATGTTGAATTTTCGAGGGTCATTGGAATTGATTTTAATTCTAACTTTTACAGAGGGTCGCAGTTTAAAGTAGAATCAATCCTCGGTAGGTTGGCAAAACTGGAAAACGTATTACTTAATTCACCTTCGAAAATGGATGTTCATAATATGCGCTCATTGGAATGCATTTCCCTTACAATGGAGCCAGAGTCTAACTTTTATAGATCTCCATTGGTAGTATTGGATTTCCAATCGCTTTACCCATCAGTGATTATTGCATATAACTACTGCTATTCAACACTTATTGGTAGATTACGGAATTACAAACCTAATAAAAATACTAATGGGTATTTGAATCATTTGAGACTTCCCCCGGGATTAGTAGATTTATTAGCTAAACACGATGGAATAAATGTTTCTCCTAATGGTTGCATATTTGTGAAAAGTTCAATCAGGAAATCTATACTAGCAAAAATGTTGGAAGAGCTACTCAATGTGAGACAGGCAGTAAAAGGAGTAATGCGACTATTTGATGAGGATACAGAATTGACTAAGCTTTACAATGCTCGACAACTTGCGTTAAAATTGATTGCAAATGTTACCTATGGTTATGCATCAGCAACCTTTAGTGGTAGAATGCCCAATTCGGATTTGGCAGATGCTATAGTTTCCACAGGGAGAGAAATTTTGGTTAAGTCGATTTCAATGATTGAATCTGGAAATTATGGCGGAAAGGTAGTTTATGGAGATACGGATTCACTATTTGTTTATTTTCCGGGAAAATCCAAAGCAGAAGCATTTAGAACAGGAAGAGAAATTGCTAAGGTCATAACAGATAGCTTCCCAGATCCAATCATCTTGAAGTTTGAAAAGGTGTACCATCCATCTGTTTTATTGGCCAAGAAAAGATATGTTGGGTATAATTACGAATACGAAGATCAAATCAAGCCAAAATTCGATGCCAAGGGAATTGAAACAATAAGAAGAGATGGAATTCCAGCGCAAGCGAAGATGGTGGAGAAAACTTTAAGAATATTATTTGATACTGCTAATGTGTCTAAAGTTAAAGAATATACTTTGAGTCAATTTCATAAAATCCTTTTGAATAAGATCTCGGTAAATGATTTTTGTTTTGCGAAAGAAGTTAGGTATGGAACATATAAAAATGAGAAACATTTACCACCAGGTGCAATTATTGCTGAGAAAAAAGTCGAGAAAGATCATAGACTGGAACCTCAATATAAAGAGAGGATTCCCTATGTTGTAGTTTATGATCCAAAAAAAATCAGAATAAAGGATAGGGTTATGACACCTGAAGATTTCATCAATACTTACAAATCTGATAATCCAATGATTTTAGATTATGAATATTATATTACACGTGTTTTGATTCCACCCTTAGCAAGAATATTCAATTTACTTGGGGCTGATGTTAAAGGTTGGTATTCAGATTTACCTAAATATTCTCAATTGAAATTGAATGCGTACTCCAATTTCAATGAGAATTACATCACAAGTTACATCAAAACAACATCGTGTATGAACTGCGGTAGGAAGCTCATTGAGAACGTATCTAAATTGAATTTTATTTGCAATCACTGTCTAAGAGATGAATTAAAATTGATATCAACAATTGTTAGAAGTTCCAAGCTAATGGAATTAAAAGTCATATCAGTTGAGAAACTTTGCATGGAGTGTGTATCTCACAACTTCTCAGAGTTGGGTATCAATTCAAACACAGTATATACTGATTCATGTTCCAACAGAACATGCAGCGTTTACTATAACAAATTCAAAATACGAAACGAAAATAGCAAAATGCAAGAAAGAAATGGTTTAATTCTACAAGAATTACAGTGGTAAATTTCTACGAATAATGTACATTAGTGTATCGAAATAATGAATAATGATCTATATTACAAACTATTATTGGGTTTGGCATCATCAGCATGGTCCAAAACCGAATCTATCGATGGCAACTGATTTAATTTACCCTTGTAGTTTAATTTTAGCAGATCACTAGTAACTGAATTATCTATTTTATCCCCATCACCCCCAACTAGTCTTCTAATAGGTTTAGCTGGTGGTGGAGTATCATTAGTTTTGTTGGAAACCCATGGATACTTCAAATAAAAGAGAGACTTTTCATCTTGGGGACTCCAACTGTACATAGTATCATGACACGAAACAAAACTTTCGTTTTCGCTGCAAACTGTTGACTCAGTTTCTTCTATGGCATAGTTATGTATTAATGTCGGACCTTCTTCTATGATGTTTCTATCGCAAGTTTCAAAGTATGATGCACTTAACCATTTCTTGATGAATTCTGTTTTTCGACTCATGATAAAGAAAGTAATATAATATATAATTATCTAGTTGCTACAAATTGTTATTTTATATAGTACATATAGCCAGAATAAGTTAGCGTGATCTTTTTGTTATAATTGCTGCAGCCTAGCCTGACTAATTATTTTGGGTGCAAAAGTTAATGCGAAAAGTGGCAAAGAGCACAACTTGAGGATTTCATAAAACATTGAATAGTATACACAATATTTAATCTTTTTTCTTTTGTTTGTCCTTTTTCTTTTGCTTGTCAATTGCTTCCTGTTTCCAACTTCCCAGGAATATATGTTGAACATAAGCCATAGGATCGTTTGTAGATTTCGAACCCATATGTCCTACACCAGGACTGAAACTGGTGATTGGAAGGACCATTATGTCATCCATCATTATTGGAGACTCAATGCCAGTGAAAACTTCCCAAGTAATTTGTTCATCGAATTTTCCCAGTTTAAAATTATCGGGGGGTTGTAATACATTATTAATATATTTGAAAATATAATCAGTGAAAATTCCTGGACCGGTCCATTCCATGATATCACCGCCTTTGTCTTTACCAACGACCTTAGTTAATGTTCCTTTTTGCTCTCTAACTAAAGTAGTTTCGGTGATATTAGCAATTAATTCTCGTAACATTGGATGACCTTTTTTAGATTGTATAGTCCATTGACAAAATTGAATTCTTCTGGCATACCATTCATTCCAGTCAGGACGGTCGGGGTCTGATTCGATACCTACAACCAAACCCGGGTTGATTGGTTTTCCATGCAAAGTTTTGTTGCTTGATAACCATTCTTGAATTGGCTTGATACTTACGGTATCAATATCACTATACACCCCACCACGAGCAAATAAAATCAAGTATCTAAAGAAATCGGCTTTCAAAATAGATTTAGGCATTATATTATACGCTTTTGTCACGTCGGGGATTGTTGCAAACAAATCATTGACCATCTGATGACATTGTTCATCAGTTATAACATAATGTTTATAGCCTTTGTTATTCTCTTCCCAAGACTCTTGATAACTACGATATCCTGCGGGGAATGACTCATCCTTTAAATTGACTTTCCATGTTTGCCAAATGTTTTTGGGCATGGGTTTATTGACTTCATAAGGAAATTCAAATGATAATTGTTGACGAATGGTAGAGTCTTGTGGTAACCTTGCCTTTCTAAAAGGCTGGAAATTTAATCCGAAAGACTTCCAATTCGAACTCTTTTCCTGTTGTGCTAGTGTTTTTGACTTGGCTGATGAAAATTCAGTATTGACATGTCCTCTTGGTACTGAAAATGAGCTTGAAAATGTCCAGATTACGAAAATACCGAGTATAACAGTAGCTATTAGTCTTGTGCGTTTGGCAACCATTGTAGCAACCCCTTTGAAACCAACACTTCAACAAATTCCAACAATAAAATTAAAGTTATCCAACATTTAAAGCCCTCCATAGATAAAATTCCAAACCTCTGACTCACGTGAACATGTCGTAAATCTAGACAAATACCGAAAACAAAAACAACCAACTCAAATTAAATACATGAGAAAAGGTAGCTATTGTGAAGCAAAAACTACAAACTTAGATAAATATAAATATATTCTTTATTATAAACTTTATATAAGACACTTGCAATGACTGCATTTATTTAATACTTTATAACTAACCCCAATGTCTAAATCCAACAAATAAGTG